>CAUYSK010100586.1:0-48280 GCA_963575035.1 Avahi laniger
GATAAGCCTGTTACATCTTCCCTTCTCTGACTATATGTCTGTGTGAAGCTGGATTTTCTTCACATACTCCAACCAAAACAGCATGTTACAACAGTTTGAATGCAGATGCAGAAATGAAATTCCAACCATTGTCTATGAAGCTAGACATAAGAGACTTGCAAAAATGTAAAAACAATGCCATTCTTCTCACAATTTTTCTAAATATATAGTCTTTTAAAATAAACCTTTGATTTTAAAATAATTTTACATTTAAAGTAATGCTGTAGGAAGGTTAAAAAACGTTGATCTCATGGAAGTAAAAAGTAGAACAGAGGATACTAGAGGCTGGGAAGGGTGGGGGAAGGGAGATAGGGAGAGATTTGTTAAAGGATATAAAATTACAGCTAGACAGGAGGAACAAGTTCTGGTGTTTTATAGCACTGCAGGATGACTGTAGTTAGCAAGCATGCATAGTTTCCCATGGCTAGAAGGATATCGAATGTTCCCACCATAGAGAAATGATAAAGGTCTAAGAGGATGGATATGCCAACTACCCTCATCTGATCACTGTACATTATATGTATCACAGCATCACTATGGACCCCATAAATATGTACATTTATTAAGTGACAATTAAAATTTTTAAAATAAAAAGAAAAGTTGTCGACATAGTACCAAGAGTTTCTATATACCTTTACTCAGTTTCCCATAATGTTAACATCTTACATGACCATATTATATTTGTCACAACTAAGATATTAACATTAGTACATGACTATTAGCTAAGCTATAGCTTTTATTAGAATTTCATCAGTTTTTCTATTAATGTTATTTATCTGTTCCAGGATCCAATCTAGGATACCCATTGCATTCAAAATATAATTTCATATAAATATATTCCATACGTTAATAAGTAATAGTTTATATTATTTTAAAATAAGTTAATAAATATTTAAAAATTTTCCCAGTTTTAACTTTTGACATAGTAAATACTGATAGATATGCCACACATAAACGAAAACCCTTTTGGAATCTCAACAATTTTTAAGTGTGCAAAGAGGGTCGTTGAGAAGAAAAAGTTTGAGAACTGCTGACCTAGAATATTCTGTAAGAGGAGAATGTTCATATTTGTAAGCTGCTAGACTGTAAGCAGAGAAATAAGGTGAGGGTTTATATAATGTCTCTGGGAAATTTTGTTCCCCCTCCATGAGATCTATAAATATACATGAGTGTGCAAAACTAAAGTTCAGTGAGGAAGAACTTGGGTATTGGAGAGAGCACTAGAATGAGCCCCTTAATTTAGTTAGCTGGCAGATGTTTACTGAGGGCCTACTATGCACCTGTGGGCACTCATAGAAAGATGGAGTATCTTCCCCAAAGAGCTTAAATTCCATGGGGGAAGTTAGACAATAAACACGTGAACAAAGGCAGTGCGTCATTTGTACACAGCACGTGTGGCAGGGCAGAGAGGAGAGGTTGGAGAGGGACGTCGGCAGGGGAGGGCTGGGCCGTGCGTGCTGGGGGCTCGGCTGCAAGAACATTGCAAGCATGAGCTTGGTGCTTTGGAATTGGTGGGGGGAGACCAGGGCAGCCGGCAGGAGGGCGCGGAGTGAGGGCGAGCAGGGAGATGCCTGGAGAGGCAGGCAGGGTGCAGATTGGGCGGGGCTCATAGGCCAGGTGAAAGCCTGGCAGTTTGTTCTCATCGCCAGGAAGCTTTGCCAGGCTGCAAGCAGGGGACTGACAGGACCCGACTGACTGTAAGGGCAGCCTGGCTCTGCACGGGGTGGAGGCGGGGAGGGCAGCTGGGCGATGCACAGTCATCCAAGTGAGAGAGGACGGTGGCTCAGGCTGCAGGTGTGCTGCTGAAGGCGCGAAGACGCTGTCACAGTCAGGATCGACTTCAGAGGTAGAGGCAGCGTTTCCTGCTTCCAGATTGGGTGCCGGTGGGAAGGAGAGAGAGCAGCTTCCATCCGGGGCAGCTGGTAAGTTGTGCCATCTCTGAGGTGGGGGGCCGGGGCAGTGCGCTTGCTGAATGGTATTCGGTCTCACTCTTTGGGCTCAAGTTCAGGGTGAGCCCTCTTAGATGTCCAGCTACAGTTTAACTGAGCAGGTATCGGGCAAGCACCTACTCTGCACAAAGCCCCAGTCTCGATGTCGAAGGTGATCCCCGTGAACGAGACACACACACAAGTGACAGAACGTCACATCGATCCCTCCTTCCCGTCCTGGTGCTGTAGAAGCACAGATGCCGGAGTGAGTGATGCCGTCTGGGGCAGACATCTTCTCTTCCCACCCTTTTTCGGGGATCTGTTAGGGATGCCTGAGGTACAGGAGAGCATCGAGAATCAGGGTAGTGTGTATTTTTCAGGGGCTAGGTGGCATGATTGGGGAACCATTTTGCAAGATTTTGGGACCGAAGAGACATAAATATAACCTCTTTTATCTCTTTCTGTTGGAAAGCTTAGAGCATTTTATCTTACTCCTCCTTCCTGTATCTGTGGGAGAGAGGTGGGTGGAAAAAATGTCATTACTTATAAATATATTACGAGTAAATAATGAAAGCACTCAGAGAAGCAGAAGGGAAGACTGTTCTTGCGGAGTGCCTGGCCGTGTTTGTGTGGTTTCGAGATAATGGAAACAGGGCAGCTGTGTGCTGAGAGGGGCCCGAGGCCGGCGTCGCCAGCGCAGACCCAGGGAGGAGGCTTCGCGGCTTCCTCCCACGTGGCCTCGAGCCCCCAGCCTGTACCGAGATTTGCAGGCTGGGTTCCCGGGCTCTCTCCAGGCAGCTGTGCAGGCCTGACCCGGTGACATGTGATGCCAGCGTGGTCTGGTACCTCCAGCCTGACAGCAGCTTGTCCTCCCTGCATGACTTGCCATCTGCCAGGCACAGACGGCAGTGACCTGCAGAAGACCTCGGAGCTCTCCTTGGTGCTGAATCTCCAGCCCTGTCCAGAGCTGGTCCTTTGTGGGTGGCTGGAATGATGCAGGTGCCCATTTTGTTGTTATGGGACCAGGGGCCATAGTGAAGAGATTTTTGAACTGAGGAAGGAAATGACAAGAAAATCGTACCACTCCCTCCCCTGCCCTCGGCTCTATTGTATATTGCTGTCTGGTTCACGCCCAGGTCACCTCCTTCTTTTCTCCAAAAGGTTCAGTTTCTTCCAAACAACAGAAAATAATCACCATCTTTTTTGGTGATAGTGTTGGCGGGGGGCTTAATTCAAACATTTTATTGTGTTTCTGGGAATAATCAGGTAGAAAATCTGATGTGAGGAACAGCGGCCACGATGTAGAACCTGGGATCTTAGAGTAGAAAGTGCCGTCCACGCAGAGATGAGCCATGTCACCTGCAGGGCTGTGCTCCTTCTCATGACCCAGCGTTGCCTGGGGCAGAATCATCGCCCTTCCAGAGTTACTTCTACCGTCCGAAGCCCTTCTCCTTGTTCCTCTAGTCTCTTGGATTCCACTTTCCTCTATTTGGGTTGTTAACATCTTTTATCCCAGGACAGCTAATGGCAGGAGGAAGCAGATAGAAGGGAAACTAAATCTCGAGTTCCAGCACATAAACCTCTCCTCATTTTTAAAATTACCGTCTGCCAGAAAGCTGCCTGGCCCCTGCGGGTCTGAGGAAAAGTCAGACTTAAAATTAGAGGCCACATCATGTGTGCCTTTCAAAATGATTTCACGTACTCGCAGGTGGTTAGCACTCCCTGGAGGCCAAGAAGGGCTGACCTGAGGTTTTGCCGTCAGAGCCCCGCAGGGCTGGATTTAAGCAGGGTTAGCCTGCACCTGGTGGAGGGACTTCACTGCCACGCAGAGGCGACGCCAGGGGAAACTCCTGGGATGGAAGTCACCTCTGCAGGGGCCTCCACTTCCCTCACAACCCGATTACAGGGAACGTGTAAGTTATTAGGCAAGGACGTTTTTCTTGCAGTTGCCAATGGAGCGGAGCTCTTGGGAAAGAAGTTCGTAATACGCAAGGCTGCTGGCTGCCTTAGACCTAAAGGAGCACCGTAGTGAGGCCTCGAAGAGCACCTCATGCGCCGGAGAGGAAGGAGTGGAAATTTCCCGGCAACACCCTTTACCCTCCCACGTCCTTCCCTTCCCTGTCCTTCCTCAGTGCCCTTGTGTTACCTAGAGAGGCTAAGTCGCTTTGGGAACCAGCCAAACTCTCTGCTTTTTCACTCTGAGTCGCAAAGAGGCAAGAATAGCGCAAGTGACTTACTGACATCATGCAGAGTGCTGTGGTTTGAGGAGCGTCTGCATGGACCGCATGTTGTTTGGTTCTCATAGCACCTTGGTGTGGCAAGTAGAGCAAAGATGACTCTACCCGTTTTATAGCGGAAGAGGCTGACACTTAGGCTGGTTCCTCCAGTGTGACTGGGTTGCCCCCACTTCTTTTCCAGAAGGGTTTAAGAAGGGGATGGGGTGTGCTAAATAGCCAAACACAATGGCCTGAACTTACACTTTTAGTTTTTCCTATAAAATGAAGACCTGCCTGGGCCCCTTCTGCCTTTAAACCGTGGGTCGGACAGGGCCAGCTCTCCCTGAGAACTCATCGTCAAACACTGTCCCAGCAGCCGTGCCGGTCTGTCCACTCTTTCGTGGCACCTGGCCCTGCTCCTGCAATTCCCGACTCAGTCCCGACCCAGAGAGAAGCAGGGACTCGTGGAAACGAGGGGCCGAGGGAGAGTGAGGCAGAGCAACGCTGCTTTGGCTCCTTAACAGTTTTCACCGTTTATCAAAGGAAATGAAAAACAAACAGGACAGCGGTTTTAATTACCCCACATCAAGGAGGTGATGAAACACCGGTGACTTTAATTGTGCACTCTAGAGCCAGGCAGCTCCGAGGCGGCTGCAGCCTTGATCGGGCCCCCTCTCCCTCCGTGGACCGGCTCTGCGCTGTCCCGGACCTCGGCTGCAGGACCTTTGTTCTTCTGTGTGACCAAGAAGGACGTACGGGCACAGGAGAATCTGTCTTCCCAGAGGGCTGGGGACTGGTTTAGTGGGACGGTAGGGGCAGTGGTGGAAGGCATCGGGGGGGGGAGAGAAATATGTAAAAAGTCACAAGAAAAGAAAAACAACCGAGTGCTGTCTGGGGAGCTCATTTGGAAGAACGCTCTCCAACAGTTGCTCTCTCCTCGCCGCAGCGAGAGCCGGCTGGTCTGCAGACTGTTAGTGAAACTTTGACAGACCGTGCAGCTCCTCTCCTAATGCCTCGGGACACTGTGTGGAGTTGTTCCCTCTGGCGTTTGAGAGAGGCCGAAGTCCAAACCTCCGAACTCCTGGATTCACAGACTAGGAGAAGACCTGCTGCCTTCCTGCTTGGGAGCCCGTCTGCCAATTGGCTGGTTCTTCTTTTGACATCTTGCCCCTTGTTGGGGCTGGTCCTGGTAGATGCTCGGCTGTTTCCTTGTTAAATACATTCTCACCCTCCCTGCCCCCTCCACTCTTAGTTCCTTGTCATTGTTGTTATTTTAAAAATTTCAAAGTATTGTGGGAGTACAGATGTTTTGGTTACATGAATTGCTTTTATGCTTGAGTCAGGGTTATAAGTGTGCCTGTCACCCAGATAGTTTTCATTGCATGCATTAGGTGGGTTTTCACCCAGCCCCTCCTTCCCGTTCCCCCCTACTTGATTTCCATTGAGATTTACTTCCCCCATATGCACACGTGTGCTGATAAATTAGTTTCAGTTTAATAGCGAGTACATGTGGTGTTTGTTTTTTCATTCTTTAGGTACTTCACTTAGGATAATGTTCTCCAGTTCCATCCAAATTGTTGCAAAAGGCATTAAATCATCCTCGTGGTTGAGTAGTATTCCATGGTGTACATATACCACGTTGTGTTAATCCATTCATGAATTGGTGGGCATTTGGGTTGATTCCACATCTTTGCAATTGTGAATTGTGCTGCAATAAATATTCAAGCACAGGTGTCTTCTTGATAAAATGATTTCTTTACCTTTGGGTAAATACCCAGTAGTGGGATTGCTGGATCAAATGGTAGGTCTACTTTTAGTTCTTTGAGGAGACCCTAATGGCAATCACAGCAACAATAAAAATAAATAAGAGACTTTATTAAATTAAAAAGCTCTGCACAGCCAAGGAAATAATTAACAGAGCAAACAGACAACCTGCAGAAATTGGGAGAAAATATTCTCAAGCTATACATCTGATAAAGGACTAATAACCAGAATCTACAACGAACTCAAGCAAATCAGCAAGCAAAAAACAAACAACTCCATTAAAAAGTGGGCAAAAGACATGAACAGAAGCTTCTCAAAAGAAGATAGACACCTGGCCAATAAACATATGAAAAAATGATCAAGGTCACTAATCATCAGAGAAATGCAAATCAGAACCACAATGAGATATCACCTTACCCCAATCAGAGTGGCTTTTATTAGAAAGTCCCAAAACAACAGATGCTGGTGTGGATGCAGAGAGAAAGGGATGCTTACCCACTCCTGGTGGGACTGCAAACTAGTACAACCTCTACAGTTTTTGTTTTTTTAAACTAGCAAGTGTACTTCACTTTTGAGGTTGAAACATTTCATAACAGGCTTTTTGTGATTCCTTGGGACTGTGAACACAGGTTTTCGACATGCTCTCCTAGTGGTCTCTTGGGGTTCTCACTGTGTCAGGACTATCTTGCCTGAACATAAGCAACTGTCTTTCCTGCAGTCAAATTACAGGACACTGCTATTTTTTTTTTCAGAAGGCAGCTACAACCTGCCGGTTGATAGACCATTTCACCAACTGCAGCAGAGGCTGCATTCTCTTTCAGAAGCAGAAAAATTGTCAACTGGCACGCAGCATCTGGGAGGGACCAGAAACCTGAGGGCAGTGTGTTTTTAATTGCCTGGAGATACCCATTAATAACTTTTAACTTTTTGTCCTCTTCTATGAGCAATCAACAGAGTGTCAAATCTTGAAATGAGAGTATTTTCTCTAGAGAAGCAAAGCTTTTGCAAATAATAATGAAGATGCTTAGAATTTTCTTTCTGGAGCTATTTGGCCATATTGATCTGGGAACAGAGCCAGGGCGTCCACACACTTCTTTCAGGAGAAGATCAAGTCACATGGAAATGGGGGAACTTAGCTAATTGAAAGGTGAGGCTGTAAGGGCCAGAGACGCGGTATTTATTGGTGATTGACATTCTGCTCAGAGACGCACTCAGCACCTGCAGTCACATTAACTGGGACTAAATCTCCCAATGGAGAAGCGTTCTTAGTGTCTGGCTGATGAGCGAGTATGTGCGCATGCACAGTGTGGGGTAGTGAGGCCCCCAGGGGACCTTCCTTCCTGGAAGAACTTTGCTATTTCCGCTCACACCAATGCCACAGGTGGTTCCTACCCTGACCCGCCACAGACCATGTGACATTAGGCAAGTCGCTTATTTTCTCCAGTCCTCAGTTTCCCCATCTGTCTGATATGAGATAGAGATACTTTTATGACTCCAGGTGAGTTTAATGTATGATGATGTCATGTGAATCACTTTGGAAAGCCAGACAGCGTTATTGCGAATGCCAGGCTTCTCCTGAGAAACAGAATGTATATGTGGAGATACGTACATATAGATACACATACATGAGGAGAGGAGATTTATGTTAGCAGTTGGCTCACGTAACTGTGGGGGCTGCTGGAGACGCAGGAAAGCCAGCAGTGGAGCTCAGCCTGAGCTCGGAGGCCCGAGAGCCAGGAGCACCGATACCCCAGGGGAGGAGAAGACGGATGTTCCGGTGCAAGGAGAGAAAGAGCAAATCCGTCCTTCCTCTGGCTTTTTGGTCTGTCCTAGCCCTCAGCAGATTGGTTGATGGCCACCACACTGGTGGGGGTGATCTCTGCCAATCTGCCAATTCCAGTGCTAATCTCTTCTGCAAACACCCCACAGACACCCCGAGAAATAATGTCTTCCCGGCTCTCTGGGCATCCCATAGCCCAGTCAAGTTGACACATAAAAGTAGCCATCATACAAGGTAAACTATTATTTCATTTAACTCCTTTAAAAATAAGCAAAAATATCTTTTTCCATTACTCTTCAGTTGTTAGATCTGCTAGTGGAATCCTTGGGCATTTTTCAGAGTCCCCCAGGCTAGACTGAAGAAGCAGCTAAGTGTCAAGTAGTTGGATTTTTGCTGAATTACACCATTTCCAGTTATAAGTTTTATAACAGAGGGAAAGAAGGAAGGGGCAGATTTAAATATTAGTGCAATTTCCTGTTGGATTTATTTTCCAGTCATGCCTTAAATTGCCCAACCTACCGAAAACCAAAGTTGACATCAAACGCATTCAACCAATTTTCATTTTATTGATAGTTTTTTTTCCTTTTTTCTTTTTTTTTCTTTTTGAGACAGTCTCACTCTGTTGCCCAGACTGGAGTGCAGTGGCGTCATCATAGCTCCCTGCAACTTCAAACTCCTGGGCTCAAGTGATCCTCCTGCCTCAGCCTCTGGAGTAGCTGGGACTACAGTTGTGTGCCATGTCACCTGCCTAATTTTTCTATTTTTTTTTTTTTTTTTTGTAGAGATGGGGTCTTGCTCTTTCTCAGGCTGGTCTTGAGCTCCTGGCCTCAAGCGATCCTCCTGCCTTAGCCTCCAGAAGTTCTGAGATTATAGACATGAACACCACACCCAGCCCACTGATAGTTCTTGCGGTGGTCCCATGCCACCAAGATGTGCTGGTGACTTGCAGCTACAAATTCCACAGAAAGTAGACAAGGAGCAATTTCAGGTGTGATCTTTGAGCACATAGAGACGGACGCTGTTGAATAAATAATGCTCTTCTTTGGAATAATCATTATGGGTGTTAAAGCCTGGGGAAGCATTAAGAACCTGGACATAAAAGCCTGGAACATTTAGGGCTTGCTGCTGCTGCTTTGGAATGATCAGAGGAGAGACTTTAGTCCAGCAGGTGGAGGGTATGTCCATGCCCTTCCCTTGCTAAGTCTCTGCTCCCTGCAAAAGCGGGATTTCATTGTTCTCTTTCTCTGCTCCTCCTAGCTCTATCCCACCTTCCGGCATACAAGTGCCACCTTGGAGTGAGTTGTACTCAGGGGCCCAGGAGATCCTGCCGGTCCTCTGATCCAGCCAGTGCTTGGTCAGTTGTACATTTGAGACCTTTGCCACGGGGCTGTGGGTTGAGCAGTGAGTGAGAGCTCACGCACATGGAGGGTGTTGGAATGAGGGGTCTGGTTCACGTTTATAATCAGGGTTCTCACAAGGAGACTTTGAGACCGTTCTGCTTCTCTCGGAATGGAAGTGTAGAAGGAAACCCAAATTGTTTCCTGGCCTTGCCTTTCTGCCAAGGGCTCAAATTTCAGAGCTACACATGCTTTGGAGGAATTTTTTAGAAATGTATTTTATAACAGCCTGCAGGACTCTGGTTGACTAAAAAGCAGCCAAGGAGCAGCCAGATCAGAGTTCTGTAATTATTACCTTCTTCTTGTGGTGACCGGCGGTGGAATTGAGTGATCGGAAGTGCCAAACTGTCTATGGACTCACTTTATGGCACTGGCAGGTGAGGACGGCTTGTAAACGACTCCTTCCTCTTGACCCTCAAATCAAGCACAGTCGCCCAGGCGGGGTTGGGGACAAGGCCAGGGACACTGGAGTTGCACTTGCCTTTGCCTACCTGACTCTGTCGGAGCCGCAGATTATTTCTCCTTTTGGAAAGGGGGAAGAAAGGAAGATAACGGGTGTTTTGATATGGGCTAGAAGACCCTTAAGGCAGATGCTGAAATGACAATGTGATGTCAAAGCTCTGGAAAGACCACTGGGTTTAGTACCAGGAGCATCAGGCTGGGAACCCGCGGTACTGACGCGAGTTGTGACCTTGCGCTGACTCGTCCTTGGGCGTGTCACACGTGCCTCTCAGTCTCGAGAGCCACCTCCCAAGGCTGCTGTGGGGTTCTACAAAGTCATTATGGGGGACTGTAGAGAGTGGCAAAAAGTGGCAGTCAGTGTGAATTTCCTAGAGCCCTGTAACGAAGTGTCACACACCGGGGGCTTCACACATGTAAACGTGTTGTCTAGCATTCTGAAGGCTGGAGTCCAAGCCCGAGGCGTCGGCAGCCCCATGCCCTCTCTGAAGCTCTCGGGGAGCAGCCTTCCTTGTTTTTCGCTGCTGGTGGTTGGGGCAAACCTCGGCAATCCTTGACCCACCGATGGGTCCCTCCAGTCTCCGCTTCTGTCCTGGCACGGCCTTCTCCGCCGATACTGTGCTCAAATTCCCCTCCTCTTGTGAGGGTCCGGTGTCGGACTAGGGCCTGTGCTGACCCAGCCTGACCCCATCGTAACTCCATTACATCTGCAGAGACCCTGGTTTCAAATAAGGTCACGTTCACAAGTTCTGGGAGGGTAGGATTCAACTTCTTTTTTTTTTTTTGAGAGACACAATTCAATCCACACAGCCAGTGAAGGTTGAAATGTTGGCTGTGACGCTGAGTATCTGGTAGCATGTGCCCAGTGCCACAGACGTGGTGGGAAGAGTGGATGAGGCTGAATTAAATCGTGGCCTGGGGTGGTGTGGCCGAGGGCACAGGTGCGCTTGCTGGGACCAGGGGGACTTACTCAGCTCACTCAGTCCCTCTGGAATGCCGCGGCCACTGCTGTCCCCGGAAGCCACAGTTGCTTGTTTCCTCTGGGTCGCCTCTGGGTCCAGCCAAGACCGGTGTGAAGGAGGCCCCGTGGTCGGGGAGGGGAGGCCACTCCTGGCCAGGCCTGTCCTGACCGCAGAGGCATCGTTGGCCCCCACTGGCTGCGGACGCGGGACTCTCCCGCAGGAGGCCTGCCCAGAACAGCCCGGAGACGCCTCTGGATGTGCTCCTGGAGTCGTTCTCTTTAGGACTCCCCTCTGGGCTGTTTTTAACACATTACCTGCCATGTGAGTTGTATTTAACTCATGCTAGTTTTGAGCCTGGGGCCTGCAGTTGGTTCTTGAAAATCTTACTTGTTGATGTTCGTATTGTTACAATTAATATGGACAATTTCATTGCATATAACTCATGCACAGAAAACAATAAAAAATAAGTTTCTCATTAAACTACAAAGGATCATTTTGTTTTATTCTATTTTCGTAATAAAACACTGTGGCCCCAGGGAAAATTTTTTTTTCTGCTGTGGCAGTGAATGTGTTAAACAATCCTCAGATAAGATTCAAAGCAGAAAGTTCTATTTAGACTCAACTGACCACGCCAGTGTTTTATTTTTAGTATTGCATTCCCATGCATTTTATTTTATTGTTTTTATTATTATTGTCCAGCTGAAGTGCTTAGATGGTGCCAGGTACTGAGTACAGAGAGGAGAGAGGGTTCCTGCCTCTGAGGGGCTCACAGCCCACGGGGGCAGCAGGCAGCGCAGTGCCGCGTGGCCAGAGGTCGGGCGTGGGAGGCGAGCGCTGGGGTGCCGAGGAAGGGCCACCCCAGCCTGGGTACGGGAGTGGGGACGGCTCAGGGAGGCAGTGCCTGACGTGTGGATTAGCTGGGTGATGAGGAGGAGAGAACACGGTCTTGCATTCAACAGGGCGCGGAGGGCGGGAGGGCAGGCGCACTGCTGGTGGCAAGGGGCAAGCCCCTGGGATGACTGGAGTTGGCCGGGGTGCTGCTGGCCAGGAGCCTGCCTGGCCCCCAGGTGCGTGCTCTTCATGGGAGTTCGCAGCTGCTCGGTTCCAGGCCGGCTCCCACCTGGAACTGAGGAGCAGCTGAGGTCCTGGGGGCCCCCCCGGCCACAGAGGCCAGCTCCTCTTGTGTGTTCACTGCAAAAACGAGTTGGACCATGCCACGTTTCGCCCTAGGGTTGAGCTGGCTGCAGAGCAAGTGACATCTCCAAGGGCCATCCTTCCTGGAGAATAAAGTAGCCTGCGATGTCGCTGCTCTTCCTGCTCCAGACAGCACAGCCGCTGGGTTCCCCGATTGTATACAGTTTCCATTCTGAGGGGCTCCATAGACAATTAGGAACTCCGCAGGTGCCAGGTGGCTTGAAATATCTCATTAGGAAGAGCCGAGTGGGAAGAAGCAGTATTTTTAGCAGTGGGTAGGAAGCGTTACAAAGTATGACTTATTTGACATTACGGAACACGGAATCATCAGTTCAAGTCAGATGGTGCTACAGTAACTAGCCACACTGGGGACAGATCCAGATCATGAGACCTGGGAGGTGGCACCAGCGGCTGTCTGTGTCGCGAGTTACTAAGCAGCCCCGAACCCGGCTGGAGACGCGGCATCACCCGCTGGGGTTCTTTGCCTTGTCCTGCATAAACGTTACTCTGCATAAAAGTTTATGGACTGCCGGAGGAGTTCTGGGGTGTTGAGAATTGATCCAGTCTCTGACTAGTGGATTTAGCACGTCGCCGATTTCTAGCAAGGTGAGGTCCGCAGTGGGGCTCCCACGTGAGGTCTGCGTCGTGGGAGAAAAAATGCCCCCGTGGGGGTTTGCAGGATACAGACCGCAGGGCTCGCCGGTCAGGATGTTTAGGAGGACGGCTCTTGGGGCGGGAGCAACAGGAGCAGGATTGGGTGCTGGGCTTTGGCGCGGGTGCAGTGGCCTCGCCAACCCCACGGGGAGTTCTGGAGCAAAATGGCCTGGCGGGTTGTCCCGTGTTGAGCTGCAGCAGCTGGGCTCTGTCACCTTTGCGGTCATCAGTCAGTGGCTGTGGGCCACCCTGGGAGGAGTGCGACCTTGCGGGAGGAGCCCTCTGCAGCCCGGCCCTCCTGGAAGGGGCGACTGCTGAAGGCTGAATGCCTTCGAGGGAGAAGGGCGTCTCGGCCGCGCATCTCCCTGTCCACCGGCAGATGTTCCGAGCACTTATTTTAACGAGGGTCGGGGCCGCTCCTTCAGGGAGCAAGTCGCAGCCCACTGATTTGGGAGGACAGCCTCCTGTTTTTGAGGAACAGGAATGACTGCTCAGGATAGGAATCGCATCGCCAGTGCTCTGTCTGAAATGGAATTGGAACTTGAATTCCCTTCCCACTCTGACCCTGCCGTCTTCGCACATCACAGATCTCTGGGCTCTGCTGCTCCAGACAAAGTGCTTCCCTGCAGAGCCCGCCGGGGCGGCAGGGGAGGTGAGGCGCACCCCAGCGCAGCCGCCTGCCCCCCGGGACCGACCTGCACGCTGGCCTGGGCGGGGCATCCTGGCACCACGGGCACCTGGTGGTCAGACTCGCTGAGGACTTGTGTCCCCAAAGCTTAAAAAAGGGTGGGTTGGGTTTCTCCACTGCCCAAGGTGATTCCTGGAAGGAAGACAGTAAATATTCTGCACGAGGCAGGGAAAGAATGTCCCTTGGGCAGTATCCCCATTTTGCCTTTTCCTTCCTGGGCCGATTTGGGTACATTTCATAATCTTCCTGTGTCTTTTGTGGAAAGGTTAGGTTAGTTGATCCCTCAGGCCCTTGAGAGCATCGTGACTTCTTTTATTCCGTCTCCATCGCAGGACGTCACCTCATTCTCTTTGTCCTGCTCTGTCCCGATTGCCTGCGTCTCCTGCCCTTACGTTTGACCTCCTCACCTTCCTCCCCTGTCGCCCGGTGTTCGTGTCCCCTGCTTCCCTGCAGCTCTTCCGTGACACCGGTCTTTCCCCCACGGAGCAGCTCCTCCCTCCCTCCTGGCAACGGGGGGTGGCAGGAGGAGGGCAGGGCTGGTGGCACTGACCGAGGTCGGCCTGGGGTGGCGGGCAGCACCGGGGAGGCGCCGACAGCTCGCGGCCAGGCCCGGGCAGAGCTGACGGGGGGAGGGACGCGTGCACCAGAGGGCTTCACCCAGCCCACAGGGATGTGTCCACTGTCCCCAAAGCCAGGAGCTGCTCAGCCAGGGGATGGGTCTGTCAAAACACGGTCTCATTTCCTGGAAACTGCCCAACGGCTGCGCTGCTCACCTCAGCTTAACAGCTACGAAGAGCTGATTTGGGAGAAGAATTTGCAGGTGTAACGACACTAAGACCTGCAGTGGTGAGACGTGCCCTTCCTCCCCGACATCAGGGCTGTTGCCAGACAGCCAAGCTGTCATTTCTGGCGAGGTGACAAGACCCAGGCATTCTGATGTGAGGCACTTGCTCATCCCCTGGCGTCCCAGTGGTCATGACCATCTGCTCATCTTGCCCCTCACAAGATGGCAAAGCAGATTTCAGCAGACACCAGTGCCAGCGTGCCGGGGGTGAGGAGGATGGGTCTGACAGAAGCCTTCCTGGAAGGTGCCACTGGTGTCTGAGTGCGCCCTTCTGGTCAGTGTGCGCCTGGTCTGTGTGTGGGGACACAGGCCTCGCCCTAAAACGATGCTCTGCTTTTTCTTAAATTGTTCCATTTTAGACCCCGCAACCCCCCTCTGTTCCAGGGAGGAGCGGACTGGTTCCACCCTGATGAGCATGCTCTGTGAGGTCTGCGCGGTTCAGCGCCGTGACGCCGAGCACTGAGCCAAAGAGACAAGAGAAACATCTGATTTCTGGAGTTCGAGACCCTCGGAAGTCTCTGCCTTGTCCCAGTGCTCCCCACAAAGCATGTGGGGGTTACCTGGGTAGCAAGTCTCCTTCTGTGTGACCTGTGCCAGCCCTGTCGGGTCACTCAGGTGTGAGTAGAGTTAGTTGAGGTAATGCCGCATGAACCCTGGGATCGAGGTGGCTTCGTGAGCACATCAGAAGTTTATTTCTCAGTCACATATAGCCCAGTGGGCTCCGGGCACTGGGAACATGGGGCTCCACTCCACAGAGTCATCCAGGAACCGAGGCTTTCAGAGACTCTGCCTTTACCAGGTGGCATCCGAGGCTGACAGGGCAGAAGGCCCCCAGCCTGCAGAGTGGAGGGGAGGTAAGACCGTGCAGCGGGTTTTTAAGGGACAGGCCTGGAAATGTGAACACCACTTTTGCACAGTGGCCAGAACTCAGTTACCTGGAACGCTAACTGCAAGGGAGGCTGAGAAATTCAGTCTGATCTTTCGTGGCTGGAGAAAGAAAATAAAAAACTGTTTCTGTCACAGAGAGTGTAGAGGATTTATTTCTAGAAAATCATCTCTCATCATTAGTGCATACATGGTATCTGTCTACCTATTACATCTGCCTATGCATCCATCCATTCTGTCTGTCTGTATCTATGTGTGTATGTATATATCTATCCATGTATGTGTGTATGTGTGTGTATCTATTTATGTACCAGTATATCTAAGCGTCTATGTATTTATGTATCTGTTTGTCATCTATCACCATCGTCAGTTCCCACTTTCATGGCAGAATGAGCACCTGTCCAGCATCTTCCAAAGCAGAGCTACGCTCTGGCAACAACTTACCTCTGGCCACGTGGTTCTCTTTCATCCTGCCCTCTGCCTCCCCCACCTGAGCTAGTCATTGTCCTGAATCTTGTCCTAATTTTTTTGCCAAACATTTTTTAGAGTTGTATCCAATCCACATATATCTCCAAGATGTATATATTTTTCTTTTAATGGCTTCTTACTTTATAGAAAGGCTCTCATGTATGTGATCTTTGGACTTTTCCACGAGCTGGCGTGTGCGTGTGCTTCGTTCATGCTGTGACCATTGCTCGATTTATTCATTCATCCTCCTTCGGATGCACTTTTGGGCAGGTTGCAGGTCTTGCTGCTTGAACAATGCTCCTGTCATCATGCGTTGCATGCCTTGGATTGTGCAGCCTTTACACGCTTTGTATTGAGGGAGAGTTTTCCTTGCCTGCAAACGAGGGGTGCAGTTGCTGGGTGTTCAGCTTGGTGAGATAATGCTTAACTTTCAACTGATCTTCCTGTCAGAAATGTGCAAAAGATCCTACATGTTCACACCTTCCCTAACACTGCATATTGCCAGATATTTTAATTTTCGTCAATCCTCTGTTGTTTATTGGTGACTGGAATACGTACAGTAACCTTTGTGGGCTTAACTTTCCCTGGGAGCTGAATGCCTTAAGCTATCATTATTTTCACTACTGCTGGCTGCATTGCAAAGCAGGTGGTATCAGAAGATCTCAGACCAAGTCTCAGATCGGAAAGGAAGTTATAATTGAAAGATTTCATGGAAGGGAAAGGCTTCACGCAGGCGTTTGCCAGGGCATGGAAAGGTAGTGGGTCCCTTCCGCTGCCTTTGCAACATTTTAATTCCTGTACCTTCCCATCTTGGCTTCTGCAGATACTTTTACATGGACCCTACAATTTCACCTATTACAGGAAGGTCAGGAGACAAATCGGGACCAGATAGTTGGAATTCCTCACGGAAGCCAAGCCAAGTTAGTACGCGCGGTGGAGAAAGGAGCTGGAAACGTCTGCAGCTGACTGACAGCCTGTGCAGCAGCCTCAGAGCGTAGATTCGAATAAAAATGATCCTGCAGCAGCTTGGTCTGTCTCATCTGCGCCCTCCTCCGCCGCTGGGCACAGGTGCAGAACTGCGCTTCCCCAGGCTCTGCATGTGATAGCCACGTTCAGTCTGTCCTCAATCTGTCTTGTTCGGTAGGAGCGCTGCTGTGAGGATAAGTCTTGTAAACAAGTCCCAGTAACGGAGCACTTATTTATAAACTGTTCCGCAGGCTTGTCCCCACCGTTCGAAGGAAGGGCCTCGGAGTCTTTCAGCTTGTTAAGAAAACCCACCTGTCTTGAGCGTGCACCTGCGTCGCTCAGGTAGCCAAGGCGTTGTAAGTGGAGAACCCTCAGGGCTTTCCTCCTTCGAGTAGGGGAGGGCGGATCACCATCGAATTGGTTTCACTGATCAACACCTAAGTGCACGTATAGGAATAACATCCATCGGGTGTCGGGCAGGTGGGGGGAGGAGGGGTTGGGTTTATGCACACATAATGAGTGTGATGTGCACTGTCTGGGGGATGGACACGCTTGAAGCTCTGACTGGGGAGAGGGGCAAGGGCAATGTACATAACCTAAGCATTTGTACCCCCATAATATGCTGAAATAAAAAAAAACGTGAGAGGCTTTTGTGCCTGGGTGCACCGCCTTTCCACGGGGTAAAGCACAAGGAGCATGTTTCATTCCTCTTCTCCTCTCTCCCCTCCTTCACTTTGTGAGCTAGCCGTCCTTTTTCTCTCTGCCTCTGCCTTTCGCCCTGTGATGTGGGCTCTGTTTCTGCTCCGATTTGCAGTGGTAAACTCATTGCAAATCCAAGCTCGCCACCCCTCACCCCTGTTGCCCCTCGGATAGTGCGGAAAGAGAAAGCAGATGCTTTGGACGCACTGTGATTGGTGAAGGCGCCGGAGTTTATCCATCAGTGTCCTACAAAAACAAAGGCGCTTTCCCCAGCAGCAGCGCGCCGTCCTGCGCCGGGCCCGTCGCTGGGCGCAGGCAGGCTTGCTGCTCGTTACTTCCAGACACCTTGGGCTCTCCCCAGAGTGGCTGCCTAAAGGGCACTTCGGAAGCCAGATGGAATGGCTTCATCTTGCGGAGTCTCCTCGAGCCTTGCCTGCCTCTGGGACTCGCATCTCCAGACTTACTGCTGGGTGGAAGCCGAGGGGCAGGACCGACAGCTTAGCAAGGACCTGTGGGGCGGGCAGACATCCTGGAAGGAATGGCACGTGGGCATGCCAGAGCCGTCGTCTCCAGCTGCAGGGAATATTTTATTTATGTGTAGAAGGCGGCAGGAAGCCTGTCTGTGCTTACGCAGAATGGTGCATGCAGCATCCCACTACGTGACCCTTTTCCATAAGGTCAGAGCTTCAATCACTGCTGCAAACCCGGTGCTTAGAGCGGCACCAGACACATAGTAAATGCTCAGTAAAGATCTGTGTAATAAATAAAAGCAGAATCCAAGCAAAGCTGTCGAATGCCCTGGACTTGGGCAGAAGCCATGTGGTGAGAAACGGAAAGTCTGAGGGATTCATGTCGAATTACATTGTGAGTCTGAAGCCTTGGGTGGGCTGGGCGCTCCCACCACCCGGAGTCTATGACTCAGACAAAGGACCAGAGGGGGAAGGAACAGCAAGGAACCAGGCGCACGTGCCCGTCCACGGAGGCTGCCTGCAAGCTGCCCTTTTCAGATGTCATCAGGCCCGGCCCGTGCCATGTGCGAATGAGACTGACAGCAGGGGTTCCGTGGCCCGAGGCCCAGGGTGAAGCTCACGTGCCCATCAGCGGCAGATGCCTCTGAGTCAGGAATCACAGAGCCTGGTTTTACAAGTGAAGAAAATGGTGCCATTAAAAGGCAATTATTCAAGTGGTGTGAGTCAGCTACGCGGCTCCTGGTGGTGCCAAGCAGGGGAGGCAGCGGTGTGGGGAGTTCTCTCTCTCTCTCTCTCTCTCCTTTTTAAACAACGCTCAGGCTGGAGAGCAGAGCTTGCACCTGCATCTGGATGATGTGTGGCGAGGGACCCGGACTGCCAACTTCCTTGGTCTGTGCGACATCGGGAAGGGGAAGGCAGTGTCAGATCAGAGGAAAGGTCCGTCCCAAGAAATAGGGGATCCAAAAGGTCTTTAAGCTGGTGGTGCATTTGACCTTCACCCTGCTCTCTGTGCGGGTCATCCCCATGGGGTGTGTGCTGGAGTCTGCGGCCCCAAGAGCAGGGCCCAGACATCTTCCTCGGTGCTGCTTGTGCTCCATTTTCTTGGCGTCATTTCATGGAAGACCAAGATGCTTTTATTTCTGGAATGCTTTTCTTGGTTGTTTTTTAATAAGGCTGCTTGGTCTGCACAGCCCTGCCTGACCCACCTGCACTTGGAGGGAGGTGTGACGGCGGCCAGACAGACCTGCTTCTGGCCCATTCTCTGGGGCTCCTGGGCGGGCACAGCTGAGACGGACACCAGGGCCCCTGTCTGCCTGCCAGATCTTTGTCCTGTCGTTGCTAGGAGGCCTAGCGTGGGAGGGCTTTATACTTGCCCCAGGAGGACGGTGGCAGGAGTCTGAAAGGAGAAGGGAGCAAAAATCAGACCACAGCCATGGAAGCCCCGAAGTAGGATTCAAGTTCAGGGAATAAAAACTCAAAAGGATGACAAGGGGCAGACCAAGTCCCATTTGTTTTGTGCACGGGCCAGCCCTGATTCCCATGTTTTCCCCTTCCGAGCATAGTTTTACCCCCTCCAGTGTTAATAAAAGTCGGGACAAGTTCAATTGCTTTTTGGATATTAATCATTTGTAGATACGGCTGAGTTTAAACAGCAGTGGAATGCCACCTCCTGTCTGTTCCACATGCGTAACTGGGAGATGGCTCATTTTAATTGGTGACATTTTTCAGTGTATCTTTGAGTTTGTCTGAATTGAAGGAGGTGAGAGTTCAAGCTCTCTGCATTGGGCGCTGGGCAGCAGAGGGCTGGTCAGCGCTGCCGAGGGAGGTGGTGAGGGCGGGGTGTCGCGTCGTCTCGCGGGAGGTCCGGGACTGCACAGAGAGGAGCCAGCAGGACTGGGTCGAGGGCACGGCGGCTTTTCAGAGTGTCAGGCCATGCTGGGGGGCAGCAGTAGGTCTGGACTGCGAGGGTGGGCACGGTGGCAAGGCACAGGGTCGCGGTGGCTGTGCCGGCAGAGGCAGGACCAGGTCGCGCAGGAAGATGTTAGCGTGGCCCAGCTCAGCCCAGGCACACACGAGGAGAGCGGAGTCCGGGCGCTGATCTCAGAAGCTGTGTGCAGCCGGCCCCTGCAAATCAATTCTGCGTAGGACGTCTACCCTTGGCTCTCATTTTACATGTTTTTTACGGCACTCCCTAGCCTAAATCAGCAGGGCACAGGCCGAGGGGCACCCCTGGTGCTCAGGGAGGCAGCCCTGGCTTGGAAAACTGACTGCCACTTAGGGGTCGAGCAACCTCCGGGCAAGTTACTTGACTTCAAGCTGTAGTTTCCGCATCTAGAAATGGAGGCCGCTGACTCTGCACACCTCTTCGAGGGAATTAAATCAGGTGATGTGTGTAACACCTGCAGCGTGAGTCCCGGCTCAGGGGAAGCAGTTGAATCAAATCTATTCCTCTGCGTCAGGAGCTCTCCCAAGGGGTCAAGCGCTCTCAGGACCGTCCTTAGAGACGCTGCCGTACCTGGTACTGGAGAGCTTGCAAAGTCACACTGACTGGCAGTCTGGAAACTCAGAAATCCTGCCCTAAAGGTTGAGATTTCTGTGAGCATTAAATTCTCGCTTTAAAGGAGCAGTGAGGGGAGCGAGTGGGTGGAAGGTAGTTACTAGACCTTCTAGACGAGCTTCGTAGTGAAAAGGCCTGGACCTGTAACCGAAGGGCGCCTGCCCAGGGCTTCTCTCCCCAGGGGCTGGGGTGGGGGGATGCCACCCTGGGGACCACCTGGGAACTGCACAGTGAGTGGCCATGGGTGCAGATGACGGTGCACGTGCACCTCTGCCAGCCTTTGAGTGGCATGTGCTTCCCTTTGTGTCCCCTTGGGGAACAGGTCACAGGGAGACGAGGACTTGTGGGAGGGAGCGAGGGTGGGCAGGACAAAGTTCTCATCAAACTCCTCCATCTGCCGGGATCAGCACGTTGGGGCAACAAAAATAGATTTTCAGTGCTTGTGAAGTATGGGGTCTTCCCAGGCACGAGGCCCGAGCCCCAGCGGGTAGGAGGAGCTGCCGGCTGTCGCGGTGGAAGCTGGCCATCTTTGTGGATGATGTTGTTAATACAAAAGAGAAAGACTATAATAGCAATAAAAGCTATGATTTCAGTACACCGACTGCGTCATCTTCCCTCTTAGCCTTTTATGTGGTTCTATTTATTTCTCTTCTTAAATATTTACAGCGTCCCTCTGAAAATAAGAATAAGCATAATACCAAATTAATGACATTAATGACAATGGTGGCCATATCCTTTTTTTGAGTGTCTGTCCTCTGTGTCTGTCAGTCTGTCAGATGCTTTGCCTGCGTTATCTCTGCTCCTCACAGCATCCCTGTAACCCCCACCCGGCCACCCACGCCCCCGTTTCGCAAGCGAGGGAAGAAGGGCTCAGCGAGGATGCGGAAGCTGCTGGAGAACCCAGGCTCGCGCTCTGAAGCACCCTGCGTGGGTGCGGGGATCTCCAGTCAAAACGGAATGGGACGAAGACCAGGACTCTTTCCCACGAAGCCCCAGGTGTCTCTGGGCTGTGGCCCGTGTCCCGCAATCTGCTCTCGAGGAGCAGGAGGGAGTGAAGGCGGAGGCCTCATCCCGGCGTCTGGGGATCCTGGAAAAGGCCACTCCGTGCGTCTTGCGGAGCGTCTTGGGGCCTCTCTGTTCTCCTCCTGCCTCCTCTTCTTCCATCCAGGTCCCGGGCTTCTTCTCTTCCCTGCATTTTCTGCCTTCCCCTTATGTTACATTTTCCCAAATTAGCCCCACCAGTGCCGCTCCTGTGTATCTTCTCCTGCCTACTGGTAGTAAGATTTTGCTCTGTGCCAAGGAAAAGAATCAGCTTCTGTGTCGGAACCCGCTTCCCTCCACGCGCATCCTATCCTCCCTCAAAGTTTCAACTCTGATAGCACCTCCTGGAAGAGTCCCTCGATAATCCCTCCTTTCTGCTCATATGCCATAGCGCCTTTCGCCAGCCAAATGACACTTGCTTCCTGGGCCTTCGGTATTGGTGCGTGTATGGCTCTCCTCGCTCAGTAGCTCACAAAGATTTGGAAGACAGGGGTTATGCCTTCTGTTATCCTGCTCCTCACACATAGTAGATACTCAGAACCGTTATAGAATAAAGAAACGCTCTCCTCCTCGGTGCTTTCTTTGTTCGGTATACCTTGCCGCATCTCTGAGTCTCATGCTGTCACCGCTGCACACATAAACAGACAGACACCGGGGACAGTGTGTGAGAATTGGACCAGACTCCCCGCGCTAACTCGGGCCTCTTTACTCCGAACAACAGGCAGGAGATACTGAGAGGTGCTAGAGAGGTCGTTCGATTCTCAGTGGTTGCTGTGGAATGTGCCAAGGCTGGGGAGCACAGGGGAAGCTTTCATTCACATCAGTTTTGGATCCAGGAAATTAAATTCCTTCCTTCTCCCACTCTTGTCTCCCTCCTCAGAATGCCCAAGGCCTCATGGCATAGCACAGTAAGTGTGTCACCACACACTGGCTCTGCTGGGACAGTACGGACTGACCAGTGAGTGATCAGGGACTCCGTGTCGACTCCTGCAGCTGGGAGAGGCATGGGCTCGTCAGCACCAAGGACAAGGCTAAAGAAGGCAGACTCGGGTTTTCCTTCCCTTTTCTTACTGGCCATCCTGAGTTTCTGAGGTCTGGGGAAGCTAAACTCCTAAACAAACCGGAAGAGGGGAACCAATGGCAGCCTTTCTTCTTGGGAATTCCAGTCTCCGAATCATAAATCGGACCCTCTGATTGTCTGAGGTGACCTACACAGAGAGAGTTCTCTTTTCTTGGAGGAAAGCCCTCATTCACAGACCGGGCTGACGTTGGGCGCCAATTGCCTCCCCCAGAATTGGCCTCACTCAGGTGTTCCACGCGGGTGTCATGGAGTTCAGAGGGGTCCTTACTGCTTTTTCCATTGTACATGGACTTGTTCAAATCAATATTCTTACATAAAACAGTGGAAAAAGCCATGATATTTTCTCTTCCTTTGAATTCTTCTTCTTTTTTTTAGTATACACACTTTATATTCTGCCTTTAAAGCTATTTCTGCCTCACAGCTGCTTTCCCGAGACTCAGACTCCTACGGGCGCCGCTCGGTCCGACACGTACCTTGAATATCCTTTCGCAGTGTTTGATTTCTGCCGTTGGTTGTATAATGAGGGAGGAGAGTGCAGTAAGTTTGGAGATTCCTGTTAACCAGGTCACCCATGAATCTATTTTCGTGTGCTTCTTTATTAGGAATAGCAGGGAACATGATAATATTTAAACACAACCACTTACAGGAGCTTGGCTTATAAAATATACCTTAGTAAGTTTTCTTTTCCCATTTGACATTTCAAAATGCTGTGCTGCATTCTCCCATCATCGAAACACCTCTTCTCCGTTTACTTTCTGGGATGTGCACAGAGACCATTACAAATGATAGTTGATACCCCCGATTGCCATTTGGGTCTGTGGTCCCCTGCCTCAGTTAGACCATCTCCGGAGTGCCCCAGGTGTTCTTGGCACTGCTCTTGAAGACAGACCACAATGAAATGACGCAGACCAAGATGGCAGGGCAAGGCAGGGCTTGGGAGTAGATTGAAGAGAGTTATCTTCAAGCACTTAGGGGAAGATATCTCATGAGAAAGGGAAATGGTATTGTTCTGTGTTGTATGTGAAGACAGAATTAATGAATGAAAGCTACAATGGGACAGATTTTGATTCAACCTAAGTGGAACCTGACAACCAGAGCTTCCGGCCACTCTGGGACAGTTGCCTTGTGAGGGAGGTGGTGAGCCTCTGGGCACAGCAGGTGCTGGGCCACTGGCCAACCAGCCCATCTGCCAGGACGATCCTTCCAGAAATAACAGGTCCACGTCAACTGGGAGGCTCGGTGGTATCTGGCATAACTACTGGCTGCTGGGAGTATTGAAAGACCAGAGGTATTACTGTCTTTTAGAGCAGAAACTGAATCCTTTTGAATTGCTGATTATAATGGGCCGAGGGGGCCGCGGAGCCAGGGCTCAAGATGAACCCGAGCTGCTGTCGCTGGGGCAGGAAGCCTTTCATTGCAGGCAGGTACTTTGCTTGTGTGGCCCAGCTACTCAGATGACATCAAAAATCACTTGACATGGACCACAGTTCTTCACTTTTTGTGTTACTTAAAGACTTGGCCAGCATCTTGGCAACGTCAGGACAGTATTAAAAACATGGTAATGATCTTTTTCAAGTGCATGGAGTTTTATGGTTTATGTATCACCTTCTCATATATTTCTCCCTTTGATCTTCACTACATTTCCCTAAAGAGGCACGGCAAATATGATTTCAATTTTTCTAGGGGCAAGCTGGGATAGAAGGTTGAGTGAGTCACCCAGCATCATGTGGTAGCATTAGACTGGGATGGATCTAGCATGTGGAGGTTGGGTTCCTGCAAGCCAGGCAGTGTTTGTGGCCATGCCAACAGCCAGCAGTGTGACTTCGGACAGTCTGAGCGGTAAGATGAGGGCACTGGAATGCGGTGAAGTCCCACGTGCCCACGGCTCCGCTGTTGTCTGAGATTCTCTTGCCTCTCCCTGTGGCGTGCTGTCCGCGTGGTCCTCACTTGCCGCCTGGCGGTGGGGTGGAATGAAGTGGAATCTGGGGACTCGTGAAAGCAACCTGGTGCTCCGGTGTGTGTTTCCAGGGTGGCGACATGGCACTTGAGCTGCTCGAGGACACGTTTTTGACAGGTCATTTCCACAGGCTGGGGACTCATGGCTGCATTTTGATTCAGGGTCTGGAATTCGAGAGCATGCTTACGTACCTTTGCGGGCTCAGTTGTGGTGTAAAGGGGCGAAGGTGGCCTTTGTGAGCTTCGACAGCCTTAACCGTAGAGTAGTCGGCTTGAATGGGGAGGTCTCCTCATGTTACAAGGTGTGGGGTTGCAAGGAAAGTTACAGTTTAGTCTGATTTTATTTTCTAATTTTCCGAGTATAGCTATTGAACTCAAAACTATATTATATATTACTTAGAAGTTTCTTGACAAAGCTACATTCTTCCTTGACTACAAAAGTAATATATGCTCATTGTAGAAAATTTAAAAAATAAAGAAAATTGCAAAATCAATTTCCTATAATCTCCTAAAGATAACTTCTATTAACATTTTGTGATAACTTCCTGGAATATTTTCCTACACATCTATAAATATTTTAAAACAAATTTAGTATAAAGCTGTACATACTTATTGACAAACCTCTTTTGTTACTGGTAAACCTTTTCCTATTTCATCAAGCATTCTCTTAGAGAAGGATTTAATTTGGATTTGGGAGCCACATAGTATTCTAGTGTGATAATGTATCCAAAGTTCATTTGGCCTATTTTCTATTGTTGGGTGCTTACAATATTAAGATATATATCACACGTGAAAATATATTTTCACATAAATTCTTGACAAGACATTAGGAATAAGTCTGGTTTGTTTAAACAGAAAAACTAAATCTGGATTCCTATTTTTTAGGATATAGCAACCCTACTAGGCATTTATGAGAAAGTTATAAACTATGCACTTACCATGGTTCATCCATACGGTAACACCAGGATTTAGGGAGCCCCAGCCCGCTGTTACCAGCATCAGACCTGCTACCGTGATCCTGACTGTTCACGCAGTTGATGTCCTGCATAAACGTCAAAGCAGTGGACTCACTTTCTTTTCTTTTCTGTTGGTTCTCCCGTAGCCTGATGAAGTCCTCCGATATCGATCAGGATTTATTTACAGACAGTTATTGCAAGGTGTGCAGTGCACAGCTGATATCTGAGTCGCAGCGTGTGGCCCACTACGAGGTAAGCACTGCCTTCCCCGCTCCATGTTGTCAAATGCAGGGGGGAGGAGCGTGGGCCGCCTGTGCAGTCTGAGGTCAGGCCGGCAAACGTGTGTGCGTGGGGCGGATTTGGGAGCGAGGGTTGGGACATCATTCTCAGGCTCCGGCTGTTTCCTGGATTCCTCTTTTTTTTTGAAAATTTGTGCCTTGGCCCCTAGAGGCTCAGTGGGCTTTCTCTACTGTTATATCTGTCATTGCTCATCCTGCAAGTTCCTTCTAGGGATACAGGGCAGGACGCATCAGTGCCAGCTCGTTGTTCTATCTGTGACCCGAGGACAAGCTCGGAAGGCCTTCGTTAACCGCTATATAGGGAAAGGCGGCAGGCACAGTGGCAGCGGCGGTAGCGTCCACGTCATCCCCGCCAGCTTTTCCCACCTGATGGCCAGCGCCCTAGAAAGACTTCCCCCTGCAGTTATAACAAAGTTTTAAAGCCCAGATACTCTTGAAGGGCGTAATTCAGTGGCTTTGGCTCTTTAGGATGGAGGCGCAGATGGCTGCTCTTTGGTCGTCTCTTGGGAACAGAGGGTGAGAGAAGAGAGCTTGGCCTGCATCCGAGGAGGGAACCAGGTGCTGGGGCTGGAACAAAGGAAAACTAGAGTCCCAAGGTGCTGGCTGCAGCCAGGGCATGTTCTGTTTCCCAGAGAACATGCACCAGCGGGAACATGAGTTTTCGAGTGTAATAACTTGTAAGTAATTCTGGATTGGAGGGCTTAGCCAGCAGTTTTCTTTTTGTCTGACGAGTTTGACAAATGCCAGTTGTCACTGTCACTCACCAGACTCTTCTGGACTTCAGAGTCCTCTGTGCACAATGGAAACAATAATAACAACATGTACACACCCAGAAGGACAACAGGCTGGCCCTGTTGCTGCTCAGGGTTTTGTGGTGACCAAATGCGAGCTGTTGCAGTAGTATTGGTGAGAACGCTGCCGAACACGCAAATCACGTTATTAGTGATTATGAACTCCTTTGCAGCAATGTTCTGATGAAGGCAAATGAAGCTTGCTTTTCAGAGAAAACTTAAAAATCAGCATCTATTAAAAAATAGTCTTTTTTTGTAAGTTTGGCCATTTGTCTATCTTCTTTTGAATGTGTTTTGCCCTCTTTTAAATGGGGTTGTTAATATTTTTCTTGCTGATTTGTTTGAGTTCTTTGTAGATTCTAGTTATTAGCCCTTTATTGAAGTGTAGATTGCCAATTTTTTCTCCCATTCTGTAGGCTGTCTATTTGCTCTGTTGATTATTTCCTTAGTTATCCTGCGTGAAGTATCTTAAGAATGGAAAAACAAACACCACATGTACTCTCTAATAAATTTGAACTAACTGATGGGCACACAGTTACACAGAGGAAAGTCAAAATCCTTGGAAATCAAAGCAGGGGGACAGGGGAGGAGGGGAAGGGCAAAAACCCACCTAACGGGTACAATGAACACTATTTGGGTGCTGGGCACACTTATAGCCCTGACTCAAGCCATGTATCACAAACATCTTTACTCCTTAATATTTTGAAATAAAAAATAAAAATAAAAAAACATAAGAAAAATACATTTAATGGAATAAATGATAACATGAATTTAAAAAGGTAGTCTATTTTTAGTCAAGAGGCAACCCAGTGTTAGGAGAAGCAAATATGAACATAAAAGAATTATCTGCAAGGGAAAAAGTCCATCTTTTGAAATTAAGAACTTTCTAATTTCTGTGGATACTGCTTTATAAATGCATACGGTTTTATTAATATGATCTCCCCGGTTAAGGAAATGGGGGAATTTGTACCTGCTTTGAAATTCCATGGCCTCCTATTAGTCCCTTATGCTATCTCTTTATTAGACTTTTTGTGTTAATTTGTATCATATTACTCAGTTCTTGAGGACAGAAACAAAGTTTTATCCATTTGATTTTCTGTAATCCCCGGACCGGTGCCTGCACATTGCAGATGTTCACCTGGCGTTTGTGGAGTGGAGGGTGCGTTACAAAAACATACTGGGGACACTGTCCAGCACTGCCTTGCTGTGACCTGAACCAGAAAAGTAATGCCAACGTTGAAAACAACAAAAAATGTTTAAAAGAAAAAAGATGTTAGCTGCTCAATTAAGGGTTTAATTATTTGATCTCCAGTTTTCCTGTTAGCACAGCGCACCCGTGCCGCCTGACTGTATCGCCGTTTGGAGAATGTGCTAGCGTTTATTGACTGCTGCATAGATGAGAGAGAGGGAATAGAGCAATTGCAATACATCTGCAATTAACAGGGTCGCGCATCATCAAAACAACATTAAGCTGCATTCCCATTAACCGTGGATGGGAACTCCGGAGTGATGTTTCCCTCCCTGCCTCCAGGCAGAGGTGGGACACTTGGGTGAGAATCGGCCTGTGCATTCTTGCCGCAGAGCCGCTGGGGATGGTGTGAAGGACACAGTCAGGATGGAGGATACTTTGTGTCCATCTCTGATCTTCCAGCTTCGGTTAGGAGACTCCCAGAGCCACTTCCTCGTCCCTGAGAAGATGGCTGGAATCAGATGATCTCTAAGGCCATCTGGAAGCTGATTCTCTGATTCTGCGCATCTGCCCCTTCCTTCCACAGACAGTGTCTGCTGGGGTGGCTGAGGGAAGGGGTCTCTGAGATGCCATCCAAGTCGTGAAAGTGCTGTCACACTTACTCTCAACGCCCTCTTAGTTTATTTGTTGTTTTAGTGTAATTTCACTCTTCAGTTCAACCTGATAATATTCTCGGCTTCTCTGTGGGCAAAGTCAGAATCCACTGTGTATTTTGTGTTTGTCCAGCAACGAGTGTTAGTTCTTCCAGGGGATTCTGAGCCTATATGAGAAGTGGCCTCTGCCCCGGGAGAAGCTCATGGACTCCATTGAGAGAAAAAGCCACAGACAGGTCCGGGTGGCACCAATCCGTGTGTGATACCAAGTACGTGACCTGTAGAGTTCTGCGGCCTGCTCCCAAGGAGCTGCTGATGTCATTTGATACAAACAACGTGTTAGTTCTTTTGTCCATTTGGCTTCCTGGCATGTGCTACAAGGTGCTGTTAACTTTTTAGGTCTTTGCATGTTCCAAATTCAAAGGAGCGAGTCATCACTAAGAGCTGTCACGGTGAAGCAAGACTCGTCGGGGCCTGTCATGATTTATCTGGGGCTCGGGAATGGGTTCAGCGTAGGGGTTGCTGGAATGAGCAGTCTTGGGATGTCTGGGAGCGTCGTGGAGGCTTGGAGGCTTCGCGTTAGGAAGGGAACAGCACACGGGTAGGGAGGACGAGGTCAGGGGTAAAGGGGAGGGGAATGCGGACTCTTGTGAGGCTCCTGAGCATTTGGGAACACAGCATTATAACTGAGCATTTCTAAACGAGAGTCAGTGGTGGCGGCCAGGGTGTGCTGTTGGTGAAAACAACAGCTTCTGGTGTGACTTTTGCTATGAGACTGTGTTAGTCCTCTGATGTGGGAAAGCAAACAAAACAGATGGGTTAATGCCTAATAGCTGTATGCCCCATTTAAAAGGCTGAGCCTTTGTGCAAGAGGACAGAAAAACCTAATATATGTGTAATCGACCAAATCCTTCCATGCTATACTTTAAAAATCTCTTTTTGCATATGAAGTCTTGAGATGAAATAAAATGGGAAACGTGAGGGCACTCTTATTTTTCTTACTTGCTAAGCATTAATAACACACTAATGTTTCAGCGGAAAATACAATTAGATGTCGTCTCTGCTCACTGCATGAATAGTCTGAATCAACAGGACAAGTAGACACACAGGAGGGGAGGGAAAGCTTTCAAAGCACAGGGCCTAATGCTACGAGGTTAGAGACGGTTTCCCAGGGAGGCCGTTGGAGTAGTTCGTTGCGGTTTCAAGGGGCCAAAGGATAATTTCCTGCAAAGGGAAAGAGTTGCTTGCATGAGCGAATGAGTGGCTTTCTTGCATGAGGTTAAGAGAAGTTGTACAGGGAAGACCATGAGGAATGAAACTAAAAGGACAGAAAGACAATGTGTACACACGTGGGTGCACACACATGAAGGGGGGCAGGGGGGAGAGAGAGAGAGTCCTCTCTTGACACCTTCAATGGGCTCTTGGAAACTAAAACTTTAAGCAGGGTGACATATAACACAACCATTTTTTTTTCTAATCAATGTTATAATGAGATGACACTTATAATGAATGAACTTATCTGAGGACCTACTGCGTGCACTGTTACACTTAAAGTCTCAGTTTCCGAGAAGCCAATGATGATGTTAAATGAGGACTCCTCCTGCCTCCCCCCTCCCCGCCCCCTTTAAAGGCACAGAAAGAAGATGCACGGGCAGATCTAGTAGGAGGCTCAGGAGAGCTCTTTCTGGGCAGGCCACACCAAGCGGCCGTCACGTGCCAGCCCCGTGGCTCGCCCTTTCCTGTGAACCCCGGCAACCCTCACATTGCTGTGCCACACGTCTGGTTAGGTGCTCCTTGCAAAACCCCTGGTCCCCTCACCAAGACTGCAGCCTCCTGCGGACGGGCAAGAGCCGTGTGCTGAGTTTTCCCTTCTATTGCTGCAGCACCCGCTGCAGAGCACAGCTCCGCGTTGATGCCGGGGCCACCTGGGGGAAGGTAGTGAGATGTCTTTGTGGCAGGATTCCTGGGTAATAGCCACCCACTGAGAATCACCGCTGCAGTCTCTGCAAATCTCTTGACATCTCCCAGATGTTGTTAATGCAATCATCGGTGCCCTCACCGAGGGTCAAGCGAATCTTGTTATCCTTCCTAATGCTGGAGGACTCCCGCCTAACCCCGATTGACCATTAATCTTTAGCCTGTTTCCGTGACCATTTTCACTGAAGGCTCTTGAGCTTTTGTAAAATTTGTAATTGCTTTTATATTTTTCTTTTGTTTTATTCCAGTGAATCCAGCATAGTCATGTCAGCTTTTATCAGTTGTTACTAGTCAAAGTGGTTCACTGGGACACAGACGAATTGCTGGTGGGGGGCTGCCGTGGAGTGGACTGGATCGGGGTACGCGTGGACGGTCAGCTCTGCAGCAGGAGCTCTCGTTTGCAGGGAGCAGACGACATCACTCAGGGGACTTTAGGAGTCAGGCCACGTCCACTGGCTAGAACTCAGTCACGTGGTCCCACCTAAGCGCAGGGGAAGGTAGAAGACGTAATTTGAATGTGTGGGAAAAGGAAAGGGGTTTATCAAACACGCGGCATCATCACGACCATAGTCCCGCCCTCCGGTCACCAGCCACCCACTTCATTCTTCCTGCCACACAGAGAACGCGCCTCTCTCCTCGCCCCGGTCACCGTGGCGCGCTCAGGTTTCACGCTGTCCGGGAGAGGGCCTCTCCGCCAGGCGTGGGTGTCACTCCTCTTGGTTCAGCGACCCGTGAGCAAAGAGAAGGATGACTCTCCTCTCCTGCACGTTCCATGAGAGCGGAGAACGGCACAAACAGAAATGGCTGGTCCGTGGCAGGCCAGCACTGTGAACTTCCCCTCCCCTGGGAGCGGGGAAATTTCCGGATAGAATCCAGTCTTATTCCCTGGGGTACTTTCTTGTTCATTTGCCCCAGTGACCTGTAGCTCTGACCCCAGAGCCCCTCCCTGTCCTTTCCTCTCCTGGCCACGTCTGCCCGGGGTTAGCGCCCTCCTGGGGCTGTGTTGGCGTTCAGGGCCGCCTCCTGCCTGAGACTGACTCAAGGCTGCAGAGTAGTGAGAGCTTTCCGAATTGCCATCAGGTGTCTTCAGTCCTGACAACGTGGTTCTCTTGGTGGTGTAGAAGTCTTCTGATCTGTCTTTATTTTTTCAGAAAGCTCCGTGTGTCGGGAGCTGTCCAGTTCTCTCCTGAGCATAATTTCAAGGCTGTTTATTTTACTGCTTTCTCACCTCTTGCCGCTTTCTCTTTTTCAGTTTAATGGTGGATACCTTGAGGCTATCTTTAAAAAAGCAGGTGGAAAGGCCCAGCCCTCAATGGGAGCTTTGCTGAAGTGCGCGACTGAGGAGTTTCGTTGGGTCTCCAGTGCGCTCCGTGTCTTGCAAATGTCAAATGGTGTCTAAAAGCAACTGGCAAATGGCTTTTTCTACTTTCTAGGTCCCAGATTTCTGGAGTATCCCTATTTCATTTTATTTCTATCTGCTAATGGTTCAGTTACATTCTCAGTTGTTTTTTTATGAAAAACTTGACCAAATGCCAGTAACACATAATCAGTAACAAATAACATCCCAGTGTTCTTCAGCCTCTTCCAGTTCTCCTAGAGTTCTCCCATCTCCTAGAACAGAACCGCCTAGAATAGACGCTCAGTGGGCAGGTGGTGGGCAGGTAGTGGGCAGGTGTGTGCCCTTGTGGTGTAGGCAAGAGTTTTGCGGATGTTTTGCCACTGTGTACCCTGGATCTGCGATCCCTGCACCTTCCTCATTTACCATCCGTCTGCTAAGCGATGTCATATGGTTAGGTTTTTTGTTACGGGTAACCCCAGTTAGGGGTTCCATGTTAGGGAAGGCAGGCTAATTGTGGCAACAAACAAGCTCAGCACCTTAGAAATAAAAACTTATTTCTTGCTCGCATGACAGCTCACTGTAGGTCATTGGAGGGGGATTTTGTGCCACAACATGATGTAGGACTCAAGCCGACAGAGTTTCCACCACCTTTGCTCCTAACATTTCCCTGAGCATCACACTCCAGGTAGCATCTGGGGGACTGATGGGGAACGTGGGTCATTGCACAGGACATCTCAGGGGCCAGGCTTGGAAGTGGCGGCATCATATCCACCTACGACTCCCTGAGCAGAGCTCAATCGTGTGTTTTCTTCTTACTGTACGAAAGAGAGGCTGGGAAATGAGACTTTGCCGGGCGCCCCGTTGGAAAATGAAACTGGTTTGGTGAACACACAGCATGGTCTCTGAGTGCTGTGTATTCGTGGCGCTGGAGGGAACGTGGGGGTCAAGACCTGCTTTGGAGATGTTGGGGGTGAAGAAGAAAGAGAAAGGGAGGAAAGGCTGTGATTCCCAAAGGGAGCAATCTCGGCCCGCAAACCAGCACGGCTCTGCACGTGTTTGGGAGATGCTGTGAAGGAGATGCTCATTTCATTACGATGCCACGTAGGAACTGAAGCAAACCACATGCTGTCTAAAAGACAGAAGAATAATATGCTACTGAACTAGGATTTTCTCTCCCTTTCCCCTGACTCAATTGATGGAGCTAAAGATATTTTCCAGTTGGAACTTGGAGACCGTGTACTGAGTGGCATGTCTGATCTGTAGGATTCCTCTCTCTGCCTGCTTTTTAGGACAAGCCATCTCCCAGGCCTGCACTCTGCATCACCCCACACTCCCCTCTGAGGTGCTGTGACAGCACCCTCCGTCCCTGGTATCTCAGTGTGTCCCTTAGAGCTGCGGTTCCCCAGCCCCAGGGCCGCGGACCGGTAGCAGTCTGTGGCCTGTTAGGGACTGGGCGGCAGAGCTCTGCCACCCCCCACACCCACGCCCCATCCACGGAAAAATCGTCTTCCGTGAAACTCAGGAAGTGGGGGTGCAGGGGTGGGCACAGCAGGAGGTGAGCGGCCCCCCGACTCGCATCACCCCGAGCTCCGCCTCACGCACCCGGTCCAGGGTAAAATTGGCCTCTGCGAAACCGGCCTCTGGTGCCAATAAGGTTGGGGAACTCTGCATTTTAGAGGGACCTTCTAGAGAAATTTCTCTTTGTTCTCCCAGATTGTTATAGGCATTTGACTCTGATCGTGTTTCCTGTTTTCTTTCGATGCCAAATCCGTGGCCACGTCCGGCAGCTAGACGGCCTCCTGTGTACACGTTTGCTGTGCTCAACGCACCCCTGGATGCTGTTTTCTTTCCTTGTTTTATTTTAAATCTGTATCTTAATTATTTATTTTAGCCCATTGCGTTAGGTGTAGATATGTTTTGACAGGTTGTCTTAAAGTCTTTGAGGTAAGTGTGTAAATATTTAATCTTACCTTAGCATTTTACTTATTCATCTCTTTGAGGGGGCAGTACATCCACGTGATGCCAAATTCAGGAAGTCTGGAAAGGAGTAGAATGTGAAAGTCCCCTGCCTGCGCCTGTGTTTTAGCTACCCAGTTCTTTTCAGATGAAACTGGTCTTACCAATTTTTTTGAAATATTCTATGATATAGATGCAACTTCATTTTTCCTTTTATATATTTTTTGCAAATGGCAACATGCCATGCTATTTGTTTTGATTTTGAGATAGATTTTCATTCTATGATTATATCGTAATTTGTAAAGAATTATTTACTGATTTGATGAGCTTTCATAAACTCTGATGGAAAAAGGACTTTCTCCCTGTGAACACTGGGTAGTGTAGCACGTACCAATTGCTTTTCAGATCTTGGCCCGTATTGATTGGTTATTGAGAGTGACAATTTTTCTTCCAGCTTTTCATTCTCAGGCTTAACTGGAAAACATATGTATTCCTGACCTCCAAGTCACTGAGCCATCTGGGAGTGTTCATTCTTTGAAAGAGATACTAGCAGGAGGGGGATTGCCAAAGGCTAATGACCTAAGTAGGTGGCTCGAGTGTTGATCTAAGCCATGTGTCTTGGCCTAAATTTCTGCTGATACTTGGAGATGTTGAGAATAGCAGGCTCTGCTTGTTTCCTGTGATTTGAGAATTTAATTCGTTCCCTTAGACTTTTCCTAAGATGATTTAATTTTGAGTAGAGTTTTTCTAACTTTGAATGCCTCACTTTCTCTGAGCATCACATTTTTCTATTAGTGTTCATGTATTTTTCTTTTTTTCATTCTTCATATGTTCCTTGTTGATTTAGACATTGCAAATATCTTCTCCCATTCTGTTGCCTTCCTAGTATATCTGCTCATGGTGCCTTTTGTTCATTTTAAGCTTGCTAATTTTTATGCAATAAATTTTATAAACCTTTTTGCCGTACAGTTTAAGAAGTCCTTCCCACCGTACTATGTTTGATTAATTAGACGCTTCTGTTTTTCACCATTCACGTCTTTAACTCCATTTGGAGTCCACCTTTGTACATTATGTGAGGTAGAGACCCACTTTGATTTCCTTCCATGCAGCAAATCAGTTTTCCTGCCATCTATTGACACAATCCATTCTTTCCCTGTAATTTGTGATGTCACCTTTGCCACATATTAGTTTCCCACGTGTGCCTGAGTCCAAGCCAGACCTTCCGAGTCCGCTCTGTGGTTCTGTTGTCTTGTCTGGGCTGGTCCACACTTTCCTTGTCTGTTGTACAGTTGACTTGGCTATTTGTGCAGTGTGTAATTTTTTACCCATATAAATGCTTGAAAAAATTAACAAATCACGTTGAAATCTTAATAGGAATTCCACCAAATGTACGAATTAATTTGAAGGGAATTGATACCTTTATTGCATCAAGTCACCTTATCTCGAAGCAGTGATGTCTGTCCGTTTATTTCATTTTAAACCAAGTTCTACATTAAAATTGCAGAGAAAGATAACTTAGTAAACATATAAACCATGAGAATACATATTATTGCTGTGTAATTTGGTTCTTAATGATATATTTCTTTCTTTCTATTGTTTCTCAAAGTTTACTCATTATTCTCCAACTAAATTGGAATTACATGGAGGATAAGGCCACGACATTAATTTCTTTCCTTACTTGTCTCACGTGGAGGGGGCTTCGTAAATACCAGTTTTTTTTTTTTTTTTTATTAATTGGCATCCAGGGTAAGCATTCTGGTGGAGGTTATTTTTTCTGGCCTTCTTTCTTTTTCTTCTTCCCATTTCTGTCTTCTTTCCTCCTCTTCACCGATTTGCCTGCTACTTTTACCTCTTTCTTTTTTGCCTCTTCTCCCAAGAGAAGATGCCTAAGGTGGCCGCGTCACCGTGGCCCACCTGTCTCTGTTTATCTAGTGAGGGCAAGCACTTTTTTTTGCAGTGCGGTACAGTTCCCCAGACGTGAGCAATGTGACTTAAAACTAGCTGTGTCAATGAGTCAAGGTGAGTTTTCAGCTTTACGCAACTTCGTTCCCAACTGTTAGAAAGATGTTAACATTTATTGCCAAGCTGTCTCTTAAATATCCTGTAATAAAAAAACAAAATATACTATCTTTTTTTTTATTCCAATTTCACCCTTAAGCTGCATTTTCATGACCACATTTTCTTTGCAAAGTGCTGTAACATTCTTTATTGAAACCTTTATTGTTTCAGGTGTTCTCATAGTAGTCTCCTTTAAGCTAAGGAAAAAAAAGTTTTATTTTCTTAAATGGAAGGGAAAGTGTTATACTGTATCCTTTTTATTTTGCTAGTGACATCTCTAACCCCTGTCATGTTGGCTGTTTCTGCCTCGTGTCAGCTTTTCAATCTATATAATTATGATGATCTGGAGACGTGGTTTGACCTGCACTCTATCGAAATCCAAAAAATAATAAGTTGTATATGATAATGGGGTTTTCTTGGCTTAAATGGTATTTCAATCTGATTGTGTCAGTGTGCACAGAGTTAATGAAGTCAGTTTTCTTTGACACTACGTGCAGCGGGAAGGCGAGACCATGTTTGGAAGAAATAATTACAGAAGTCAAATGCCGAACGCGCCGAAGGCACGAAAAAGCATGGTGCTCCTTGGCTCTAGGACTTTAAGAGCCTATGTGTCTTTGGAATTCCTTGGCGCACCTGAGATGAGCGATGCTGGTGATGGCATTTATGGACCAATTAATTAATATTCTGATCCTGTTGAAGAGGAAACAAAATTTTGAAGTTAATGATGTCATAGAATCTCTATGGAATTTAGCATTTTTCATGAAATATTTTCTGAGTTCAGGAATATGAGATAATGTTTACCCCATTGGCACCTTAAAGACAAAAACGTATTTGCTCAGAAAAACCATCCTGTAGCTAAAATGTTAATGTGCTTAATAAAAACAAAGGGCCACGCTGGGTCATAATGTCCAGGGTTATTCCTTAGATCTTTGGGCATGTGGGGTACTAGATAATCCCCAGCCTCGTAGACTCCAGGATTCAAGAGGGTCTTATCCTGCCCTCTGGGAACATTCGCTCTGGGAAACTGCTGGTCTTCCTGCTTGTCTGTCTAACAGTGGGGAGCAGAAGGAAACACTGCGTGGTTCCTGTTCTGATATTCAGGTCGGCCAGATAGCACAGGATCCTGAAAGATGGTAACTTGCAGCTACTTCTGAGCATTTTCTTCTAAGTTAGGAGGCTGGTGATATAAAACTCTCACGTACGCCTGCATTCATTCTCCCAACATATTTTTTAAACATCTACACTGTGTAAATGCACCGCAATAGATTCTGTTTTCCTCCTCTAAGGGGATTCCTAGATGAAAAAGACAAAAATATTGCACTCACTTTGGGTGGGAATTTAAGACAGAAGCAGAAATGACATCCATACGGACGAGCAGGGTGTGCACGGCATTGTGGGGGCACAGGGGTGTGCTGGCCGGCACGGAGGTTTAGGGTGACCTGGTTGGGAAGAACACACAATTTGACTTATTTGCTAATTAGATGTGAAAGTCATAAAATCAAGTGCCTGTGTCTTTTCTGTGGACTACATTAGTATGTAGAATATATTTAATAATTAAAAAGGAGAAATGTAATTGCTTCACACACAGAGCAAAGCCCTGTTCACGGCAGCCCATCTCTGCGAAGTAAAGGTCAGACTTCAGGAAACACTGGTTTTCCACATTTGGACGTTTGTCGTGTGTGTGACCGTGAAGAGCTAAGTATCCATGTCATCAGGAAATAAAGTCATGTCTAATGTCCTCAATTAAAAAGAATCAGGGAAGGAAACAAAACTCTTATGGTGAAGGTTGGTGTCTGCTTCCGCAGAAGTTTGTAGAAGTTTGTAACCAAGGGCTCCAGAGCGTCGCCGCGTGCTGCGTGCTGAGCTGTCTGTGCGTAGACACGCCTGGCCTGGGTGCACGGACATAACCTTGAGAGTCTACAAACTCTTTTAGACTTTTAAATTTGTGGTTTTTAAAATAATTTTAATGCATATAGTGTAAATATGAAATGTCCTTTTTCATGACAATTAAAAGATATTTTTCTGGAGTAAGACTAGAGATTATTAAGTTATTTTTCCCCATATCCTTGAAAATTTTATTCTTCTGAATACTTGAGAATGTTTTCTTTTACTTATGTTTCAGAAATATTGGTTTCTGCTGTATTATAGTATATCTGAGCCCACTACCCAATGACCCCTTTTTGGTCTTTCTGTTTTAAGATTGCTTTTTCACCAGTAATCTCCAAAGTCAGTCAGCCAACAATTTAGATGATTAAGATGAGCCCTAGATTGATTGACTGATTTATCCATTTCCCAGATATGTTGGTGTTGCTTTTTAAAAAATTGGGCATGATTTTTTGCGGGAGTCTTAGTTCACAGCAAAATTGAGTGAAAAGCCAGAGATTCCCACGTGCGCCTGCCCCACTCATGCCCAGCCGCCCCCATGGCCAACACCCCCGGCAGAGTGGCGCGTTTGTTAAACCGATGAACCTATGTTCACACATTGTGATCGCTCAGAGCCCAGAGTTTCCACTGGCGTCACTCTGGCTGCTGCTTGCTCTGTGGGTTCACGCACATGCGTAATGACATGTGCATGAGAATGTCGCACCGCGCGGCTTCACTTCCCCAGGAGTCCTCTGTGCTCGGTCTGTCCATTCCTCGCTCTCCCCTGTCCCCGGCAGCCACTCACCTTCTTCTGCCGCCTCCATAGTTTTGCCTTTTCCGGAACGTCGGGTGGTTGGGTCAGAACCACGCAGTGCGCAGCTTTCGCACACTGGCTTCTTGCACCCGGTACACGCTGACCTCACGTGCGTTTCCTCCATGCCTTTTCAAGGCTGATGGCCCCTTTCTTTCCAGCACTAAATAATATTCCGTTGCCTGGACAACCACAGTTTATTTATCATTCACCCACGGAAGGTCATCTTGGTTGCTTCCAAGTTTTGGCAATTGTGAATGAAGTGTCTGTCAACATTCATATGCAGGTTTTTGTGTGAACACGTCTTCAATTCCTTTGACTAAATACCAAAAAGAGCAATTGCTGGATCATACGGTAAGAGATTGGTTTCCTGAGAAACTGCCAAGCTATCTTCCGAAGTGGCTGACCGTTTGCGTTTCCAGCAACAATGGATGAGAGTTCCTGTTCCCCTTGTCCTCACCAGCTTTTGGTGTTGTCATGGTTTGGATTTTGGTTACTTTAGTTTGCCGTTCCCTAAGGACACAGGATGTGGAGCATCTTTTCATATGCTTCTGTGGTGTCTGCATATCTTCTTTGGTGAGCTGTCTGTTAAGACTTTCCCCGTTTTTCACTCAGGTTGTTTGTGTGCTTATAGTTGAGTCTTAGGAGCTCTTTGTATATTTTGGATAATAGTCCTTTATCTGATATGTCTTCTGCAAATATTTTCTCACACTCTATGCCTTGTCTTTTCATTCTCTTTACGATATCTTGCACAGAACAGAAATTTTTAGTTAAAATGAAGTCTCACTTAACCAGTTATTTCTTTTGTGGGTCATGCCTGTGGTGTTGCAACTAAAAAGTTATCACCAACCCAAGGTCATCTATACTTTTTCTTGTGTTACCTGCTGGGAGTTTCATAGTTGTATATTTTACATTTAGGTCTATGATTCCATTTTGAGTCAAGTTTTGTGGAAGGTATAAAGTATATGTCTAGATTCATTTTTTTTTATTTTTGCTTGTGGATGTCCAGTTGTTCCTACACCATTTGTGGAGCAGACTATCTTTTCTTCATTGTATTGCCTTGCTTTTTTTAAAAAATCAAAGATTACTTGATATTTATATGGGTCTATTTCTGGGCTATCTGTTCCCTTGATCTATTTGTGTATTCTTTTGCCAATATCAAACTGTTTTGATTACTGTATCTTTGTAGTGTGTCTTGAGTCAAGGAAGAACTGATACCTTGACAATACTGAGTATTCCTATCCACGAACATGGGATATCTCTCCATTTATTTAGTTCTACTTTGATTTTTTTTCTTCATCAGAGTTTTATAGTTTTCCTCATATAGATCTTATACATATTTGTTAGATTTATACCTAAGTATTTCATTTTTAGGGGTACTAATGTAAATAGCATTGTGTTTTAATTCCAAATTTCACTTGTTCATTGCTGGTATATAAAAAAATTGACTTTTGTGCATTAACTTTGTGGTAACCACGCTACAGTCACTTATGAGCTTAGGAGTTGTTTTTGTTGATTCTTTGGGATTTTCTACATAGACAATAATGTCATCTGCAAGCAAACATAATTTTATTCCTTCTTTCCCAATCTGTATATGGTTTATTTTCTTTTCTAGCCTTATTGCATTAGCTAGGACTTCTAGTACATTGCTAGAAAGCAGTGGTGGAAGGGACATCCTTGCGTTGTTTCTGATCTTAGCAGGAAAGCCTTGGTTTCTCTTTCTGTCTGACTCCACTTCGCTCTGTTTCCCCGTCTCTGTCTCTACATTAGAGAGAGAGGGAAAGAGAGGAGCAGACACATCATTTCTTATGTCTGAACAGCACCTGATATCTAAACACAGTTTCTGATCTCTGTGTGTCTAACGAGGCAGAAACGGACAGACAGAGCCGCTGCCGTCCTCTCTGCAGGAAGAGACACACTAGACGGGATACTGAGGGCAGGGACACGTCCCACTCACAGACAAGGGAGGGGACAGGCCCGGAACAGCCCCTGTGAATGGCTAGAAACACAGTTCAAAAATCCGGAGTGGAGAGGGGGTGGAGGGAGGAGTGAACTCCGCTAGGTTGTCTGCGAGTTTGGCCATTGCTTTCTGCGCTGATGAAACGCTGTCGCCCGGCCGGGAAGTAACGAGGGAACGGCAGCAGCAACGAAGGCGCGGGAGGGTGCCTGTCGGCTGAGCGCGGCTCCGGGAGAGCGAGTGAGGATTACCCGCTTTGTCAGGAAGTTTTCTTCTGTCAGAGCCGGCGAAGTCGGAAGCGGTCCAGGCTGTCACGAGCTTCATCGAGGGCCGTGGGGCTGTAAAATGGGTGGATTTATGCCGCAGGTGGAGACGCCCGGCAGCTCTCACAGTGGGATTCGCCAGGGAGTGGAGATGTTTATTGGTTTCTAAGTGTTCTTTTCTGCTTTTCGGCAGCATCTTTTATCATAAAGCTTGCAAGCAGGGCTTGGAAATAAGATGTCCTGCCCACTGTGGGTTGTCATATATTAACGTCCTGGTTAGGACCGTGAACAGAGTCATGCTGGTCACAAGACCACATTCCCTGGGGCCTGGATGCATGTCTGCCAGGGGCGGAGGAGGAGAACACGAGAAGGTCTTTCCGAGACACGTGCGGGTCGTTCAGTGGCAGATCAAGTCTCTGAGCACATCCGTGCGGATTTGGATTTGTATTTCACGAGAGGGGCACAGAGGAAGGCGAATGAAGAGCCTGACCCTTTGGACTCCCCTAGAGCATGTGGGGTATGTCGTGCCTTCCCGCTCCTCCGGCTAGGGCACTGGTCTGTGCCGAGGGGGCAGGCAGGACCCTGGAGAAGAGCGAGAGGCTTGGACGCCTGCCCTTGCCCCCCGCAGGAACACACCTCACAGACACCTGTCAGACCCTGGGTCCCCGCGCCTGTTGCGCAGCTCACTCTTCGGAGAGCCTTGACCTGGAGTTCAAGGTCCTGCCCGTGTCCAAATGCTGCCTGTTCTCGTGCGTGCACCAAGAAGCCAGCCTCAGCATGGAGGACTCTGCGTGAGGACCGCGCCACTTGTCCACTGACTCCCTACCCGATGCGCTTACCTGCGGCAGCAGCTGCGTTTGCCGAGGACCACGCACTGTGCCGCCCTCCGACGCATCAGCTCGTTTCTTCCTTTTGATCTCTCAAGTGCTAGATGTTGTGGTTTTGCACTTTTCCTTGTGAGACTGCAGTTTAGAGAAATTCTGCAATTTGCTCAGCCGCAGTACCTGGGCCCTGTTGTTTAGGAAATTCTCCGATGCCACCCTCCTTGGTCTTGCCGCTTACTCACCGCCGCCCCCGCTTCTCTGTCCGAGGGAAGGGACAAGTGACACCGCAGCTGAGCTCTGTCGTGTTCTCTTTCATTCCATAAGAACGTGCCGTGCTCTCTGCGTGTGCCAGGCCCCAGCCGGGCCCGAGCTGCAGGGCACAGCGCTGTCTACACTGCGCGGGCTCCTACAGGCAGGCGGTAATGCGTGCGCTGTTGCTTTACAGCACGGCTGCCCTGAGTGCCCTGTCGGAGCCACACTGACTGCTGGACAGGCACTGGTGGCCAGCAGGGAGGGGTGCAGGTGTGCAGAGGAGCTGGGGGAGGGCTGTGCAGAGCGGGGCGATGGCAGCAGGCAGTCATGGGGGAAGGAGACCTTCGATGAATGGCACAGAAGCTCAGAGCTCAGGGCGCATAGCAATGGCGAGTGGTGTGGCTTCGCTGGAGGCTCGGGCGAGGGGAGTATGTCTTGAAAGCCAGTTGTGTCCAAGTCCCCGCCTGTGGCCCCGGAGGCGAGGACCGGGCTGAGGCTAACTCAAGAGGCGCGCTGCCTGCTGAAGCGAATCCCACCGGGGAGTCGTCCCTGCTCTGACCACAGCAGGTGGGTCTCGGGGTCCTGGGATTTCCTGCAGCTTCCCCGATACCCAGAAGGGAGAGAAAAAACAAGGTGACCTTTGACTGAAAGGGGAAAGAATTCCAGATTGGATTTGATGAGGAAGCAGAAGGGAATAGGGTGAAAAATGCTCCAGGCTGCAAATCCAGGCACCTTCGCCCTGGGTCCCTGCGGCAGCTGCGTGGGGTGGGCCGGGCGGGGGAGATGCCATTCTGCTTCGTGCATTTAAAGGAAAATGGTCGGTCCGCAGTCTTGAAAGTTTTGCTTTCCTCTTTTTTTTTTTTTAATACCACTGAGACAGGGATAAAGGGCTGGGGAGGTTCGGGGTTCTGGTTAGCAGACAGTCACTGCGAATTGCTGACTGAAGCCCCTGCTCTCTACCTGCCCTCAGCACTTTTCTCCTGTGCCAAACAGCACAAAAAGGAACATCCCGAGATGGAGTATCAATGTTCTTCTTTTTCGTTTGTCAATACCGATGTGAGTAAATCATGCAGGGATCGTTTTTCCGGAAGGAGAAGGTGGCAGCGGCAGGGGCTGTGCCTTGAGGTGGGCGTCACATTTGGGCAGGACGCACAGCGGTGGGGTCCCCTGCCTCCTCTGTGGGCGCCTGCTGTCAGGTGCACACTCACCGCGGGTGCACAGCGGCTGCTGCTCCCAGGCGTTGCTGGCAGGTTAAATGTGAGTGGAAACTTGCACTTTGTTTATAGCTGCTCCCTCTCCTGACGCCAGCCAGAGGGGGAGAATGAGGTTTTTCTGGGAAGAAGGATCACAGCATAAACTCTTCCTCTCCGGCGTTGCTGTTGAGGACTTCGGGTGAAAAGAAAGGACATGGGGCGAGGAAGCAAAGAAGAAAAAATGCAGAAAACTCAAAAGTCGTGGTTGTATATTTCAAGCACTTCTTTAGCCTTGCAGGTTTGTTTTGGAATGGGAAGGGGCCACTGTCTGGGCAGTGTCTGTGTAAGCCCTGAGATACTTGTGGTGATAGTGAATGGACTGTAAGACATCACTTTGAAGGCTAAGAATGCCACTGGTTTGCAATTTGCAGAATGGAGAATGTTTATTATAAAGAATGGGGAAATTTTTATATGCAACATTAATGTAATGGGTTGTATAAAATAAATCCGGAGAGAAAGTTTATATCCTGAGTCCCAGAGTCTCAGACCTTTAAATCAATACTCCACTCCGCCGATGAGAGCAGTTCCCAGCTGACGTGTCAGCGCGGCCAGTGGCGACATCACAGCAGCCCCCAGGGAGGAAGCAGGCACGACCCTGAATTCTCCCCTCAGCCGAGGGGCAGCCGAGGCTCTCAGTCGAATCTCTGTGACTGTGAATTCTAGAGCTAACGACGTTGGCCAGAAATCGCACTCAAAAGCAGCCTCCCGGTCTGGTGATCGCGGTATTTCACGGGGATCCCTTGCAGCTTTCAATTCTTGTCGTGGACCGCCCCGGCGGGGTTCATCTTTGTGTCTTCAGAGTCAGGTGCTCAAGGGCCTGTTCACTGAGTGCTTTGCACGAGCCCCTGGCCATGGCTGCGGGGATTTGTCCCCAGGTCAGCTGGAATGACCAGATGTGCGGCCGCGAATATGGGCCCGAGGCTGGGGCTTTCATGGCGAGGGCTAAGCCCAGAGTACGTGTGCGATTTGACGGGGGTCCGGGAAGTGGTGACCGCTATGACAGGGCCATGGAAGAGAGTTGCTGGTGAGACCTCACTGAGCAGAGGAAGGAAGGAAGACCCGGGGGGGCTTCTGAGGCTTTGTCTGGGGTTCTCGGCTGGGACGAAGTATTTCTGCATCGGTCACACTCCCTGTGAGCTTCCAGGGCTCTCTGCGCCTCCCCTGAGGTTAGGGGCATGAGGTGCGTTGGCTACTGTTGCCCCCACCCCCACCCCCACCCCCACCCCACCCCCACCCCACCTGTAGGTCCTTGTCCTCACGTTAACACATCTGTTGTTGCGCGGAAGAACAATTCCTCGGCGAGGACAACTGGCCACCTGAGTGCCCAGCTGAGACAAAGACCCAGAGAGGAGAAACTGAGCCACAGGGGAGGGACGTGCCTGGGCTGGGAACACCTGTGTCCGTCAGAGAGAGGAGAGTCGGAAAGTCAAGGGCACGGTGTGTGGCTCTTAACATCCGTAAACCAGCTCCTGGGCCGTGCCCGTGCGGTTCCTGCTCCAAGCGGCATTCTCTGCTGACGCCTCCTCTTCAGTTGTCTCTCTCCCATCCCTAAGCTGCCGGACCCTGAGACAACCAAGCCCAAATAAACTCCTCCCGAAGAAGCCCGCTGTAGAGGCCCGGCCGTTGATCACCCTGTAGCTGGTACCCAGATCACCTGACCAGAGAAATACTCTGAAAAGCAACACAGCGTGTGTTTCCTTCCTAGGTGCCCTGGGTTTCAGTTGATGCTCCCGATGGAGACGTGCAGTAGTATGTAGCGAACTGCTCTGTAATCTGTTGAGGAAATACTTTCTAAAACACCTGATGGCAGTGTCACGGCAGATCCTGCTGCCCCAAGTGCCGATGGCGTCTCTTCAGCTTCTGGCGCAGACAAGCTATGTCCCGCCCGTGCGCGTGAGCGCAGGTCTCTCCGCAGTGTCAGGCACCTGCTGGTTAAGCTAGTGAGTGCGGGTCACGATCCTAGCACTGTGCCGTGTTACGTGGCAACACGAATAGAGCAATGAATTTTACTAAATGATATCTATGTTTTAGGTCAAAAAATTCCAAAAACGGTAAAAAAAAAAAATTGCCCTTTGATGTGTTCTAAGTCAGCTGGCAGATAACTAATTCCAAGGGAAATTCTTTTGAGTAAAAGTGGACATTCTGCTTAACTGCAGGAGAATACAAGGGAATGGGGAGAAATAAACATGTTTTGGTTTTCACAGATGGAAGCTTGCAGATGTCCTTGAGGAGTGTACAGATCCAGGGCAGAAAACACATAAATATGTGCTTCTGCCGAGACGGCAAAAGGAGGGGCAAGTCTGCACACTTTTCCTAAAGAAGGCGACAAGAGGAATTCAGATGGGTTGCAATTACAGATGTCAGGTCTTAGGGGACCCCTCAACCTTGAGAAACACCAGACTTAGAAAAACCACGCAGATCCTGATGAGTGGCTTCGGGCCTCACAGTGAAAACACTGGGGACGTTGCTGTCCTGAGCATTCATCTTACTTGGAAATGCTGGCCAGTGTTGGACTTCTAGGCGTGACTTGGAGATGAGATTGAACGTCACCAGAGCTTTAGAAACACCCCCAAATGGAAAATTTGTAATGCTTGAAAGGCAGCAGCAACTTCGCGAAAGGATTTCAGGCCGTTGTTAGGTCACGCTAGCAGGAAGGAAGGCCAGCCTTTGGCCGATTGGAAAATCGATGGAGTGTGTCTCTGGACTTGCCTACGTGCCTCGGGGGCCCCTGCTGTGGACAGTGAGAGGCACAGACTATTGCGTGCCTTTCTCGCCCAGATCTCGGCTGCCCTTCAGTGTCTCTCCCTGGCAAGGAAAGGCAAGGATTTTTTGTTCTGTTTTTGTATTTTAAAGTTAATCAGTTATTTTTTAGAGCAGTTTTAAGGCTTACGAAAGAACTGAGCAGGAAGCATGGAGAGTTCCCATATACCCGTCACGGCGTAGTTTCTTCCCGGTCGTAACGTCTGGCAGTTGTGTGGCTCGTTGCTGCAACTGGTGAACCTACACGACACATCGTTATCACTCCAAGTTCACGGTCAGCATCAGGGCTCACTCTTGGTGTTACACATTCTGTGAGTTTCGACAAATGCGTAATACGTATCCGCCGCTACAGGATCAAACAGAACATCTCCACTGCCCTAAAGATCCCTTATGCTCCAACCGTTCATTCATCCCCCACCGCGACCCCAGCAGCCGCTGACCTTTCTCCCATCTCCATAGTTCTGCCTTTTCCAGAATGTCATAGAGTCACACAGTGTGTGGCCTTCGCAGATTGGCTTCTTGCATATAGGAACATGCATTTAAGGTTCCTCGATGTCTTCATGGCTTGAGAGCTCGTTTCCTTTTTGTTTTTTTGTTTGCTTGTTTTTTTCGCTGAATGCTGTTCCACGCTGTGGATGCAGGGCAGTTCGCCCACTCACCTGTTGAAGGACGTCTTGTTTGCTAACGGCCGGGTTTTTAATCTTTACAATATATTAGAATTACTGCAACTGAGTGAGGAAAGTGGCCAATTTAGGAAAAATATAAATGTTTATAGTCTACTTTTCTAAGAAAAATCAAGACCTTTTCTGATTATAAAGGAAATATAAAGTTGAACATGTGAAATAGCCAATATTTAATCATTTTTCACTTACAAAAATAGTAGTTTCACATGGTTCAACACAACATATGCTCACAGAATGTAGCTCAAATACAGAAGTATAGAAAACTGAAAATGAAAGGTGGAATTTTTGTTATAGGCAAAGTAACAGAAAATTAACGTAAGAATATTTCTGCCTCAGGATCCATCCAGATGAGTTTTGCCCCCAAAGCTAGTCCCAGTCTGAATTTTTTTTTTTGTTTTTGTTCTCAAACTAATTTTCTTTCTTTTTTTTATGATAAGCAATACAAGGCAGGTGCACTGTGTACTCTTTCTGTACAGTAGTTGTCTTTCTTTATACTAGTGGTGATTGCAATATTAAAAGTTATGATGAAATAAATACCATATGATACAATGATGGAACATAATTTTTGGTTCATTGTGTATTTGTTGTATTTACCTACTAGATCAAAATTTTCTGAAGAGCAAATAATGGAAATGAAAGAGAAGGGAAAATTCTTTCTTTCTTTTTTTTTTTTAGTATTCACAGGAGCTTTATTCATAGTAGCACAAATTGAAAGCAGCCCCATTCTTTTGTCTATCAGCAAAAGAACGTGCGTGTCGATGGAGATACAGAACCAAGCCAGCCAGCCGTCATCTCTTCCCTGCAGAGGCATCCAGTCTGCTCTAAGGGGAGAGAAGAGTGAATTTGTGTCCAAAGGCCTAGGAGCCTCACGCAGTTTGCGGCGTCAGCACGAGGATGTGCAACTACTTAAAGACAACGCTTTTAGGTTCAAATTCAGTCTTCTTTCCACAGGTCTTTCTCCCCAGTTACATCCCAGAAGAGGTGAGCTCACTGCAAGCCTTGGGTGCGCAGCAGCACCAGCTCACTCTGAAGCGACCCACCCCAGCCTAGAGGCGTGGCTTCTGAGCTGTGCATGTCCCTCCCCCCCGAAGCCAGCGATGCCCACAGCTATCTGATAAGTCAACCTGCTAGTGGGCTCCAAGGCACAGGCCTGGCCTCCTACAGCTTCCTTCTCTTGTAGGATACAGAGGAAAGCTTAGATTTCTCAGCCTAAGACAAAACATTGTGGGATATGCCGCAAGGGTAGTGCAAAGTGCACTGGCCTCAGAATCAGTCGTCAATCAATAAATATCATTAAAAGTGACTATGTGCCAATCATTGTTCTGAACTCTGGAGATTCAGCGGGGGACAATTCAGACCAGTCCCTGCCGTCAGAAGCTGACATAGCAGAAGGCTGGAGGTGGGTGAGAAGAGATGCATGAGCAGATGTCATAACTCAGCCACTGTCACCCGTGTTTGACAGAGTCCTGAGGCAGGCAGAGGAGTGGGAAGGCTGCGCAGTGGAACAAAGGGAGGGATTCAGGAATGCCGCGACTGGAGGCTGTTGGCGCGGGGAAACTATAGGTGGGGTGCCTAGAAGTGGGGCAGTCTGTGTGATTGGTTTGGGGTAGATATTTGGCTTTTTCCAGTTGATCCTAAGTTGGATGTGGAGGGAAATGAGGAAAACTGACAGTTATTAATTATGTTCTGGCTGCCTTGTGCTGATTGCGACAGGAGTTATTCTTCGGCTTTCTGGACTGTTTGCTATATACAGCAGTTTGCCTTTCTGGACTAGTTACTGCAGATCGTAGGTTGCTTCCTGGGCTGATTGCTACAGCTTGTGGGTCAGAGTTCTATTTTTGCATATGGTCTGACCATTGTGCATTTGTACATTCAGTCTTTCACTTTACAAATACAATCTTCATTGTATTTCTTTTTCTTGCCTTATTGCACTGGCTAGAACCTCCAGTACAGTATTGCATATAGAAGAAGTGACAGTGGACATCTTTGCCCAATTCATCTTGGAAAAAACATTCAGTCTTTCAACATTAAGTACAACGTTAGCTATAGGTTTTTTTCTTTTTTCTTTTTTTTGAGACAGAATCTCACTCTGTTGCCCTGGCTAGAGTGAGTGCCATGGCATCAGCCTAGCTCACAGCAACCTCAAACTCCTGGGCTCAAGCAATCCTCCTGCCTCAGCCTCCCAAGCAGCTGGGACTACAGGCATGCGCCACCATGCCCGGCTAATTTTTTCTCTATATATATTTTTAGCTGTCCAGATAATTTCATTCTATTTTTAGTAGAGACGGGGTCTCGCTCTTGCTCAGGCTGGTCTCGAACTCCTGACCTTGAGCGATCCACCCACCTCG
>CAUYSK010100590.1:0-181539 GCA_963575035.1 Avahi laniger
TCTGTTCAGATTTTCTATTTCTTCATGATTCAGCCTTGGTAGGTTGCATGTGACTGGGAATTTATCCATTTCTTCAAGGTTATACAATTTGTTGACATATAATTTTTAGTCTTTTATAACCCTTTGTATTTCCGTTGTATCAGTTGTAACGTCTCCTGTTTCATTTCTAATTTTATTAATTTGAGTCTTTATTAGTCTAGCTGAAGGCTTATCAATTTTGTTTGTATTTTTAAAAAATAATTCTTAGTTTTGTTGGTCTTTTCAATTGTTTTTCTGGTCTCTATTACATTTATTTCTGCTCTGACCTTTATTATTTCCTTCCTTCTAAGTAACTTTGGGCTTAGTTTGTTCTTTTTTCTAGTTCTTTGAGGTATAATGTTGGGTTGTTTGAGATTTTTCATCTTTTTTGACATGTGTATTGATTGCTATAAATTTCCCCCTCTTAGAACTGCTTTTGCTACATTCTATAAGTTTTGGTATGTAGTGTTTTCATTTTTGCTTGTATGTGTGTTCCCTTTTAAGAGTAATTTTGACTTTTGTTTTGGTCTAGTTCCCCAAAAAACAGAGCCTAAGGCTAAACTTGTACAACTAATGCTTTATTGGAGGGTTCAATCCCAGGGAAGCAACAGTGAGGGAAAAAATAAAGTAAAACAGGGAAGGAGGGAAGCAAATACAAAGTGGTAAGTTACCAAGTTGCTCTCATCTTCACTACAAAATAGCTAGTTGCTTGGTACATAGGACATCTCTGGAAAAGCCAAGGGAAACTTTGAATCTCGGAACAGTCTTTTACAAGGAGAAAGGGTGAACCATTTATCTGCTTACTCCCCTCTATCTCCTTATTCTCATTGCTCAAAGTTTGCCCCACAGGAGCTAACTTTTCCACATTTCCAGAGTGTAACATACCACCCTCTCCCGACACCTACTGGAAAATCCAGGGCCTCCATGGATCCCACTGGGCCACTAGAGCTCCCGCTGCAGCATATAGGGAGCTCATGCCACAGGCCAATGATTTAACACCCACCTGGAAAGGCTGAGCCAGCTGATGATGTCAGGAGACCAAACAGCAATAGAAACAGGTAGGACTTATTATTGAAGGAAAGGCATGAGCCTTTGACAGGGCTGCTTAAGGCTGGGAAGCAGAGCAAGTGCTTAGGCCAGGGGGATGAGGAGTAGAAGGGATATGAAGAGGTACATAAAGGAGTGCAGTATATTTGTATTTAGGTTTGTGACCATACGTGTAATTCTTTAGGGTTTTGCCCCCATTTAACTCATTTTAATGCTCACTACCAGTTCTTCCTATCTCTCAGTTGGCACAAAATAACTTTGAATAATTATCTCCTGTAATTTAGTGTGGCAGCAGAGAAGTCCAAGGCTAACATGATTTTTTTTTAAATTTCTAACATCTTCTATTTCCTTCATGGATGTTTGCAGGTCATGTTCTGTAGTCTTGTAATTTAAAAACATTGTCAGGCTGTATGTACATGTAGGTCTTTGTCATTTATTTTGGAAAAATATGGTGATTCCTTTCTTTCTGCATCTATGGGCTTTTTTGTTCATCAGGAAAGTATTCTTCCCATCATATATTTGATTTTCTTCCATTTGTTTTGGTATCTTCTTTTTCTTTTTTTTTTTTTATTTCAGGGTATTATGAGGGAACAAACATTATGGTTACATTTTATGTCTTTGCCTCACCCAAGCGAGGGTTAGAGGTGTGCCCATCCCCCCTACAATGCTCCCTGTGTCCTTTAGTTGTGGATTTACCCCCCACCAATTCCCCTAATCCCTGGAGAGTATTACTGTCATGTGAGCATCCTAGTGTTGGTCAGTTAGTACCGATTTGATGGCGAGTACAAGTGGAGCCCATTCTTCCGATCTTGTGATACCTCACTTTGGATAATGGGCTTAAATTCAATCCAGGAAAATATAAGAGGTGCTAGATCACTGTCATTTCTTATGATTGAGTAATATTCCATTGTATACATATACCAAATTTTAATAATCCACTCATGAATTGACGGGCACTTGGGTTGTTTCCACATCCTTGCAACAGTGAATTGCAAACATTTGGGTGCGGATGTCTCTATTACAGCATATCTTTTGCTTTTTTGGGTAATGCCTAATAGTGCTATTGCTGGATCGAATGGTATTTCTATTTTTAGCTCTCTGAGGTATCTCCAAATTCTTTTTCATAGCGGTTTCACTAATTTACAGTCCCACCAGCAGTGTAAGAGTGTTCCTGTCTCTCCACATCCTGCCAGCATTTGTTGTTTTAGGATTTTTTGAGAGAGGCCAATCTCACTGGGGTTAGGTGATACCTCATTGCGGTTTTGATTTGCATTTCTCTAATGATTAGAGATGTTGAGTATTTTTTTATATGATCTCTTCTTCATGAGTACCAATTATCATTTTTCTCTTTTCCTTATTTTATCTCTACCACCTTTCTCTGACCTTTCTCTTTTCCTTCTAGAGTGTCTTAAATAATTCTCATTACTAATTCAAATATTCCCCCAGAATGAAGTGTGTCTTTATTGCTAAGATGGTTGCATTTTTGTACTGTTCCAGTCCTTCCTTATTTCATTCATAACATTCTATTGACTTTCTATTTCAACCTATCTCTCTTCTTACACTGTATAGAGGCATGTTTGTAAAACATGCATGGATGCAAGTAGTCTCTTGAAGTTTGAGATTTTTTTTTTTTTTTTTGGTTTTTGTTGGATCCTGCAGGAGGTTGGATCCTTCAGGAGGTATTTTTATGCTTTTCCTTTGAGTCTTTATGTGGCTATTTCCTTTCCCTTAATTTTAGGTATTAATATTTTTTCACAGGCTCCATGTTGGCTTTTTTTGTTCTTTTACTTACCTTTCCATAAGTAAGAGTCATCAGAGTGTTTTTCAACAGATAGCGTGTGTGTATTTCTCTTGGTTCTGCTTCCTTATCCATGTTGTACAAATTCCAGTTCTCATTTCAATTTCTTATCTAGTAGTCATTCAACTATGGCAATTTTTCTCTATTGGCCTTTCCTACCCCGTTGTCTGATCATCTGTGACTCTGAAATGATGGAACACATAAAAAAACTATAATTTCCAGCTTGCACTGCTCTTAGGTTCATCCTCTCTGTTCCTATCTACTATATATTGGGACACTACATTTCTTAACATGTAGTCTGCTCCCTACATCCTGCCCAGCTGTTTTCCTGGAGTTCTTCTCTCTATGGATGTAAAACAACAGGAGAGGGATAATGGAGGTAGAGAAAAGAAAAGAAAAAGAGATGATAGATACAATTCTGGCCGCCTACCAGGTAAAGTGATAACCATAAAGTCTCTAGCTGATATAGACCCTTCATCTGAAACAAGGGGCAAGTAGGTAGGTATCACGTACCTTTATCCTTTTTCAGTGTCTGATTCATATAAAACCTGACTAGCTTTGAAGAGAAACCTAAGTAGGACTTTCCACTTTCCATGTCCAGCATAATATACTTTAAATTTAGGAATTTTTGTTTTCAGACTTAGTTGCTTGTTGGTGTACCGAGTTTTTACCTCAGTTGTTTTTACAGTATGACTGAGGAGTGAAGGCAGTTTCTCTTTCAAAAACAAGAATCTGTCAAAATGTCTGAACTTTGAGAAATTCATCATTGAATCAGCTACACTTAGTAATCACATTACACCAACAGTAGCTAAAGCATAAGGGATTATGGTAAGAGTCAGCTAAGAACCAGAACAGATTAGGCAGGGGATGAACAGGACCAATGACGTGGAAAAGTACAAACAATCTTTCTTAGTACCTAAGCAGAAAAGTAAATATGTTTTGCTTTGGTTATCTAAGCCATATACATACATATTTAAACCTATTTGGAAATAGAAAAGCTTTAAAGCCAAAAAAAATAGCTATTTTAAAAACAACTTATGATTTAGTTAAACTGGGCCCATTGTTTTCAAAATAATAAATTGTTTAAATCCAGCCATTTAAAAATAAGAATTTATATACATAATCAGGGTCCGAGAATAGAGTATTGTGTCAGTTTTCCATATCGAAAAAACTGGTGGAAGGCTAGATTTGAAAACAGCCAGTTTTCTTACATGAGATTTCCTCTACCATTCCCTTAGTCTTTGTGTGTGTGTATGTTTCCTTTGGATAGGTTACGACATCAAGGTCAAAAACATCAAGGATGAAGCAGAAAACAAAAAGAACATGTAGTGGATCCTCAAAAGAAAATGATTGTTCAATGTTTGCAATTGATTAAAAGGGAAAATACTGGCGTTCATTCATTATCATAGATCTATCAAAGCATTCAAGCTAAGTAAATTAAAGAGTTTTCTGCTACTCATGAAATAGAGGCATCTCACAAAAAAACATTAAGCTATTCTTTGTACAGGCTCATAACAGCCTGTCGTCCTGCAGCTAATGTGGAAATACGGCACGGCAAGGCTTATGAAATATACATCTTTTATTGATTCTATGCTTTCAAGTTGAAGTATACATTTTCTATCCAAGAATCAATAATTTATGGAATTAATTTTTCATTATAACTTTCTCGCAGCTGCTGAATTAGGAATGTTCTGACTCTAAGCAGGAATGTAAATTGAATATATTCCTGTGTAGAAATTCTAGGGAGTAGTGAATCAGGGAGTTGGGCTGTTATAGAGTTGCCAAATATATTTGTGTATTCAGTTTCAATACATTTGAACCTGAATAGTATAGGCACCTTTAAAAGCACAACTCAAACAGCCTTGTTTGTTCTAGTAACAAATGAATGGTAGTAATATATAAGCTCCCGAATGAAAACTTGTTAGCAGAGTTAGCTGTTAAACATTTATTTCTACCAAATACCTCTCAGACAAACTAATTAGCCTGGACCCAGAAGACCAAAGTGTGAAATAAATTAGTTCAAGCCTAAAAGTAATAAGACTAAGAATTTTAATAAAAATAGAAGTCTCCATTGGTACTATGTATCTTATGGCTAATAATATTCAATGAAGTCTGATATATTATCGCTAAGACATAAACCAGAAAGGGCTTTATATGTGAGGATAAATGATATTTCAACCTTTGTCTATATTTATTAGTGCTTAGCAGGTACCAGACACTGTTCTCGATGCTGAAGATTCATCAGTGAACCAAACATACAAAAATCCCTGCTCTTGAGGACTTTACATTCTAATGAGAAGAGAAAGGCCATAAATATAATAAATACATAGATTGTATAGTATGTTAGAACGTGACAAGTGCTATGAAAACAACAGAGCAGGCTAAGAAGGATCAGGGGTGGTTTCAATTTTGAATGAGAAAGTGAGGGTGGGCTTTATTGGAAATGTGATAGTTGAGCTAAGGTTTGAAGGAGGAGACACAGTGAGCTATAAAGGTATCTGGGGGTACAGCATGTCAGACAGAAGAGCTGCTGCAAAAGCCCTGGCAGTATGAGAAGCAGGGAGGTGGGCCAGTGTGGCTGGAACAGAGGAAGCAAGTGGGAGAGTAGTAGAAGAGGCCAAATAGGTCGTAGGGGAATTGAATCATGTAGGCCACCAAAAGCTTTAATTCTGAAAGAGTCGAGAGCCATTAGATGGTTGTAAGCAAAGTCCATCTCATAATTTGACTTCCGTTTTAACAGGATTACCTTAGTTGCTACGTTGAAAAAGAACTTTGGAGGTAAGGCATAAACAGGGAGACTTGTTAGGGGTCTATTGCAATAATCCAGGTGGGAGCTGATGGTGGTTGAGACCAGGGAGGTGGTCAGATTCTCTGGATTTATTTTGAAAGTATAAGCAAAAAGATTTCCTGATGGATAAGATGGGGTATGTAAGAGAGTCCAGATATTTAAACTTAATCACAGGAAAAATGTGAGTAATCTTTAACTGAGCTAGGGAAGACTATGGGTGGTACAGGTTTGGAGAGGGAAATAGAAGTCCAGTTTTGAACATGTGTAATTTGAGATGTCTATTAGTAGGCATATTAAATAGGCAGTTGGTTATATGAATTTGGAGTTCATGGGAAAGGCCAGGGCTGGAGATAGGAATTTGGAATTTGTCAGCATGTGGATGATATCTAAAACTATGAGTTAAGGAGACCACCAACAGAATGAATATAGCCAGAGAAGAAAATAGGTCCAAGGACTGAATCTGGGACACTCTGAGATTAAGAATTTAGGTTTTGAGGAAGAATCAGTAAAGGACACTGATAAGTGGCCAGTGAGGTTAGAGGAAAACCATGAAAGCATGGTATGAGGAAACCAAGGGAAGAAAGTGTTTCCAGAAGGAAGAAATGATCAGCTGTAACAAATGCTGCTGATTGGCTAAATAAAATTAGCATCATCTGCTAGATTTAGCAATGACCTTGACCAGAGTAATTTCTATGGTATAGTGGAAATGAAAAAACCTGACTGGGGTAAGGTTAAGAGAGAATAGGAGAAGAGTGATTAGAAGCAGAAATTATAGACAATCCTTTTGAGTTTTGCTGTAAAGGAGAGCACAGAAACGGGATGCTTAGCTGGGGTGGGAAGAAGGATCAAGAGATTTTAAGATGAGAGAAATAATAGCATATTTCTTTTGCTATTAAGAATGATCCAGGAGGAGAAAACTGATGATGTAAGAGAGTCAAAAGAGAACTGGTAGAGCAATTTTTTTACTAAGCAAGAAGAGATGGGGCCGGGCGCGGTGGCTCACGCCTATAATCCTAGCGGTGGATCGCTCAAGGTCAGGAGTTCGAGACCAGCCTGAGCAAGAGCAAGACCCCGTCTCTACCAAAAAATAGAAAGAAATGATCTGGACAACTAAAAATATATATATAGAGGAAAAAATTAGCCAGGCATGGTGGCGCATGCCTGTAGTCCCAGCTACTCGGGAGGCTGAGGCAGGAGGATCGCTTGAGCTCAGGAGTTTGAGGTTGCTGTGAGCTAGGCTGACGCCACGGCACTCACTCTAGCCGGGGCAACAAAGTGAGACTCTGTCTCAAAAGAAGAGATGGGATCTAGTGTCTACTTGGAGAGCTGGCCTTATACTGGATTATGTAAAGTTCATCTACTATAATTGGAAGGAAAGCAGAATCTGTGGGTACAGATGATGGTAAATGGGTATATGTGTTGGTGGGCATCTGTGCAAGTTCACTTCTGGATGCTTTTATTTATGTCATTTAAATAGTAAATATTTAATACTAAATACTATTAAAATTAAATAGTATTTATGAAATAGTAAGTATAAACATTTCACTTCAGCTGAAATGAGGATGAGGAAGAAGTGCTGGAGATTTAAAGAGAGAAGTTGTCTTAGTCCATGCAGGCCACTAGAACAAAACACCTTAGAGTAGGTAATTTGTAAACAACAGAAATGCATTACTCACGGTCCTGGAGGCAGGGAAGTCCACGATCAAGGAGCAGATCCAGTGTCTGGAAGGGCCCATTCCTCATAGATGGCACCTTCTAGCTGTGTCCTCACATGGCGGAAGGGGCAAACAAGCTCCCTCAGGCTTCTTTTAGAAGGGCACAAATCCCATTTGTAAGGATGGAGCCCTCATTAGCTAATCACCTCCCAAAGGCCCCACCTCTTAATGCTATCACACTAGGGATTAAATTTCAACGTACGGATTTTTGGGGGACACAAACATTCAGCTCACAGCAGAAGATACGAAACAGTTGTCTAGGAGTGCGGGAGGACAATTAGATAAAGTACAGTTGCTAAGTAACATTGAGCCCATTTGAATAATAATAATAGCAGGTAAACATATTGAGTGCTTATTATATTCTAGGCACTGTTTAAAAGGCTTACACATATCAACCTATGAGCGGACACGATTATCTTTAAGATAAGAAAATAGAAGTTGCCACTTGTTTGCAGCCAAATATCTTCCTCTACATGGTGGAGGAAGGATATGAAGCCAAACTGTTTGACTCTAGGAAGTAGGCTCTTTCTGCTATGGAAAGATTTGTTGATTGACTGAATGAATGAAGGATAAATTAAAGGAAGGAAGGAAGGAAGAGCAAATAATTAATGCTATCTCTATAGTCTGTGGCTTTCCGTTGAGTCATTTTTGCCACTCTGTGACCTAAATGGTGTGTCCCAGATCTTATAAATGGGTCCATGTGTGAAGGAGGAGCTATCTGGGTAGGGATGTGGCCTAAAACATCTGATAAACTTAGGTTTGAATCTCACCTCTTTTCTCACAAGCTATATTCTTCTAGCCAAGTAACTTAATCTCTTTGATCCCTGGTTTCCTCATCTTTAAAATGAGAAAAGCCTAGACCTTACAGCATTTATGGAGAAGATTAATAAAGCCATGTATGTAAACTACCTGGCTTGGTGCCTGGTACAAAGTAAGTTCTCAAAACAATTAGCTTTCCTTTCCCTCGCGATTCTGGTGTGTTGCCCAGGACTTCAGTCCCCACCCCAGAATGGACACCGCTTTGCACTTGCCAGTTTCACTCCCAGAACTGGAGTCTCCGCTCTCAACTCAGTGAAGTCTCCTACTTGTGATACAGGTGGAGAGAGAACCCTGTCTTAAACTTCGCTTGTTGAAAGCCTCTGCTACTTAACTTTGGATGTCTCCCTTACTTACCCTTATGCTGTCAGCCAGTTCTTAGATGTGAGGACTTTTCAAAGGGGGTCCTCTGGCAACACCAAACCTCCCCTGCCCACATCAGGGTCAATTCCTGGAGTTCCAAAACCCAGAAGGTGTGGCTGGAGGTGGATCTTGACTTTTCTGATCTGTCCTGTCCTGCCTTAACAAACTGTCCAACAGGGGCAGCAAAAGAGTGTGCCTAATTTCAATAAAATTAGTTACATGAAATGGCAAACTTACAAAATGTTTACCTCAGGGAAAAATTAATCCACATTACAAATGTTCTCCAAAGGATTTTTCCTGGATTTTCCTCCAGGAATATATATTTTACAAAGTAAGACACATAAATAGTTTTGTATCCTAACTATTAGGCTCTAGGCAAGTGGTGGTCTTTCTTTCTCTTTAAATTTTTACCATTGTGAGCACCAGTGCTTGATAACTTGCTGAGATTTAATCAGGTCCGAAAACAATGGAGTCTTAAAAAGCAAACACACAGGTCCCTATATGTTATATTTATAGCCACTAATGAAAATCTTTTTCATAATTTGGATAAACTGGAGGCCACTTTGATTTCATGTTGTTAATAATAGTAGTACAAGCATTGAGCCTAAATTTTAGAAAACTGTGAAAGTCAATTCCGGACAACTGACTCTAACATTGTTACGGCAAGTGTCAGTGACCGGTCCCAGGGGAATAACCGAGCAGCACGCAGACAGTGGGAGAGTCAGAAAGTTTTATTGCCGGCGGCCCAGATTGAGGTCAAGCCTCCCAAAATCTGAGCACCGGGTTTTTGTCAGGTTTTATACCTTTTTGGGGGGTTACTTTTGACAAATCACACACAGGTACAAATGATTAACCAATTAGCAAAAAGACTTAAAAGTTATCCAATAAACAATAATTCTTATAGGCTCATAACAAACATCATAATCATGACAGGCTTGCAGTTTTGTTCAGCTTTGCTCAACTGCTCTGTGGTTTTTTAGCTTGCAAGGCTGACAGGTGTCAGTGTCTACTTGCTGCTTTGTAGTTTTAAGCAGAATCAGCACAGAAATTTCCCTAACAGGAGTAGGGAACTACCGTGCTGGCCACACTGCATCCCGTGCTGTGTGCAGTTAGACGAGCGGTGTGCACGTGCGCATTTCTGTGAAGGCCACAAGCCCAGCTCTGCGAATTACTCCACATCCGCAGCTTTCCTCCGGCTCTCCCAGTGCTCTCCCTCCCTGGGCCTTGCGCTTCCCAGCCCTGGCCTGCACCCCACGCTGTACAAGACGCATTTGGTTCACAAAGCCCCTTCCATCTCACGTCTGCCTGGGAATGATTTGGTGACTTGACGCAGGAGGTATCATCTCCATTTTACAGACAGCAGAAATGAGGCTCTGGGAGAACTCAGATCAAGCTTCCTGACTGCACACCTACAGCCTCTTGGGGGACCACATGACCTCTTGGGGCACTTTAAAGGCTTCTGGAAAAACACCCTGAGATCTGGTGCGCACTGATCCACCAGCCTCGTTGTTGAAAATTCCGTGTTAGAGACACTTCGTTCGGTTGGGGCGCTGGACCTGAGTTAAAATGCGCCACCCCTGGAAGGGGGGCACGTTAAGCTTCCATCGAACACGGACACCTTGAGCAGCCTTCATGCTCAGAATGCTGCTTACAAAGTGGACACTGGGGGCCTAGGAAAAGAAGTCGATTTTGTTGAGGAGTAGGAAAAGAAAAGTGAGATGAAGCAGGGAGCCCTCAGAACTGGGGTACGGAGACCGCGCTGAACTCTGGCATGGGGGGCACAAAAGTAGGCAGAAATCAGAGAAAAGGGAGATCGATGACATCAACTCCAAACTCACAATTTAGCTTTAGAACAACCCCCAGTCTCTGGAACCCACAGGTGCCACCTGGCTTGAAATCGCCTCTCTGCTCAGGTCTGAAAGGCCGTGGACACAGCCCACCCCCACGAGGGGCCGGCGAGACGATCAGGCAGGAGCCCCAAGTTCGTCTGCCTCCCCTGTTGTCCAACACTGACCGCAGAGTGGGGAAGCCTACACCTTTCGCCACGTGCTGTCCTGACACGGCAGGAACCTTGAGTCTGTGTGGCCCAGGTGAGGAGTTAAGTCGCAGCCATTTTTCTGTTGTTAGGCTCATTCAGGAAAACGTGGACTCCTAGGAGCCCGGCATCGAACCGTAGCCTCTACCTCATGTTCTGTCTTATTCCCCTCCTCAAGCAAGTACTTGATTGGAGAAGAGACTGTTTTCTCTTTCACGTCCTTGAGGAGGGTTGCGCTTCTTCACCACCTTGCCGTTTCCCTCCTGGTGGACGGAGCCCGTCAGCGCCCGGCCGCCAGTCCACCCCCTCGGCCCCAGGGACTGCAGGGCGACCCCTCGCCGAGCGAGTGGGGAGAGAAAACTGGACGTGCTTGGCTCAGTTGCTCCTTTCTCCTCTTTGGAATGAACCTGCCCCCAAAGAGTACAAACCCTCCACGATCCCTCCAGGAGCCAGTTCTGTCCTTGTAGGAGACGGGGCAGGGGGTAACGGCAGGAGGAGGAAGCCCACGCACCTCTGATCCGCCTGAGTCACCCCTCCCAGGCGCAGCCGGGTTGTGGCTGGGTGAGTTACCGCATCCAACTCCAGGTTCAGCAGTAGAAAGCTGTGGTGGCACGGCCCATTTACTGGCACTGCTGGTGACCCGCGGGGACTCTGTGCCTGCCATCCCTTCCATTCTGCACTTTTCAGGTTGAAAGGTCTGAGCAGCGGGGAGCACTCCCACCGAAGGACGCAGCGAAAGAACCTTCGAACTATAAGCTACGGCCGCTGCCAGGGCACTTGGGGTTTGAGTCGAGGAACTGGGCAAGAAGTGGAGTCACCACCTTGGCAAAGGAAACTGACGCTGAGCAGCAGGAGGGAGAGCTGCTGTACCCAATGGGGACATGGAAAACCCCGGCACCCAGTGGTCCGCTTTGCCCCTCTTGGCACTGCCCCGACCAGTGGTAAACGGACACGTTCAGCAACCACGTCTGCAGGAGCTGTGGTGGCCAGGGCCTGGAGTCATCAGGACAAGGGTCTGAGCCACACCACCTGGCAATGCACCCAGCCCAGCGGCGCTGTGTTGCTGAGGATGAGGGAGACAGCGAATGCCAACTGTGGCCTCGAGCCTGGCTCTCTGATGGGAGCCGTAGTTTGCCCCACTAACCTTTTTCTTATCTCCCTCTGCCAGGGAAAGAGGCCCGGGGGACGCTGGGGAAGCTGCTTCCAGAAACTGTATGAAGAAGGAGACCCATGCAGTGGCTACGCTCGTGAGCCAGCAGGACCCACCATGGGGACTGAAGGACTTGTTCTCCTGCCACTGAGAGTGCTGAGGCACGACAGACCCTCAGCAAATAACCCTTGACCAAGATTGCCCTTGACCCGAGATCACTGCCTCTCAAGGTCACGCCCCATTTTCAGATGTAGCCTGAACCCAATGACTGGCCCTTATAGAGGTATAAAGTTGTATCTATTGTACGACATGGTGACTATTGTTAATAACAATGTATTGTATTCTTGAAAATTGCTAGGAGAGTAGATTTTAAGTATTCTTGCCACAAAAAAATAAGCACGTGACGCAATGTGTGTGTTAATTAGCTAGATTTAGCCATTCCACAATGCATATGCATTTCAAAACATTATGTTGTACACTATAAATATATACAATTTTTGTCTACAAAAAGATAATAAATAAAACTATGAGAGTTGCACATAAAAAAGGAAATAACTAATTTAAGAGAGGAGTCAGAGACTGAAGAGGGATTGCCATAAATCTTCATTTTCCAAAGCACAGTGTGAAAAAATGTCTCAAACTAAAATATTCCTAGTTTTCAGTATTAGCATGTTTTTTTAGTTAATTAATTTTTTTAAAGCCGGAAGAATTGTGAGTAGTTGCGTCATAGTAGCTGGCAATTGTTACAGTGGTCACAGGCAGGGCCTGTTGTTTGAAGTAACCCTTGTAGAACCATCGAGAGTTTATCATCATGTAGAATTTTAGTAAAAATAAAAATTAGATTAAAACAAAAAATAAATACCCAGCATGTTCCATGGAGTCAGCGGAAGCCTTTGATAAGACTGCACATTGCTGAACTTTGCCTTCTGCCGACCCTGCTTCCATTCCAGCCGTGCTGTGGTGCGGATCCCCAAAGATCTGCCCCATAAACCTCTGCACGCTAATCTCCAGCTCAGATTTTGCTTCCTGACAACCTGCAACAGAAACCCGTTTTGCTCCCACAGGTAAGCCACATTCTCCCATCCAGCCCTTATTTGTAACTAAGGTGATACTCAGCCTGCATCCTCCTTACTCTTTGCCTTATTTCTGGCTCAGAATCTGGAAGGGAATAGGGGCGCTATTTATTGATTGCTTCAAAATCCCAGTGGCCATTATAATTAGGAAATCCAGGAAGGGCTGGTGCATAGAGGCATGCAGGGCACGCACAGTGTCACTGCCATGTCGTCACCATTTACAGTGCAGGAACCCTGCAAGAGCCCGGGTGCAGGGACGCCAGGGGTGGACACACCCACAGCAAGAGGGAATTTAATTTCAGGCTTTATCCTCCACAAGCAGAGCACCTTTCAGTCAAGGATCAGACCAAGAGTCACTTGACAATAACAAGGGACAAGGTCTTATAACGCACTTGATAACCTCAGCACCCTGGCCAGTCCTCGGCTGTCGGGTCCAGTGAAAAGAACATGGGCTTTGTCCCAATAAGAGTGACGATGTTTGATTTCCAGTTTCCCTATCGCTATCTGCATGGCGCCGAACAAGCCACTTAACTCTGCTGAGCCTACTTTCCTCGTCTGTAAAATAGAATAAGAAGAACCTTGCAGAGTTGGTGGGAGGATTAAATAAGATAATGTATGTAAAGCCCCCAGCACAGAGCCTGGCGTTCAACAACTCATAGCATTAGTATTTTTCACATGGAGAGTTTCTAAGCTTCTCACTGTGATGAGTTGTGACTGGTTTCTCCTAGCCAAGTCGTTTGCCTCCCACTGTGCCATTTCTAAATAGGGAGACTATTTACACTTGGGCAGAACGAGATGTGGGGTTTTGGGCAGCTATATAGGGCAGGGAGCCATCTAATGAGCACGGCTTATTTTTATCCACCACTTTTGCATTTTAGACATCGCTATTTTGATACAGGTCAGCCCTTCCGGTAAAAATGTTATTTCTGCTCACCCGCAAGGGTGATTTATATAACTCCACTTGGCCTCAAGGGCCAGGAAAGCATTCAGCTGCAAACGGAGGGAGGCGTTACAGCACAACTTAGGTGGGATGAGAATGGCAGACCAGAAGGTCAGCGCTGGGAACTGGCAGAGTTGGTGACATGGCAGAACCAGGATCTTTGCTGGGACAGTACCACCCTAGAAACGAGGTCTCCTTGGTTCAGGAGCAATTCTTGAGTCACTGGCCATTACCCCAGAGTCCATTTCAGGAAAGCAATGCGAATAATTCGGGGAAATGCATTACCCCAAGAGGAAGAAACGCTGGAAGAAAATGTCAAACGGATTAGATAAATCGATGTTCAAGGCTGCCATCGGAGAAAACCAACCCCCTGCCCAGCCCTCTGGCACCATATCCTCTGGCTTCTGTTGGCAACAGAATCTCTGGCTGAAGAATCCACTGTCTGACCCAGTGTGTCCCCACATCCCTGGGCTCCAGCTTCGAAAAAACAAGGAAATGGGCCTGGCCAAGGGCTGGGGCAAGGCAAGCAAGGGACCTAAGGAGCCGGACCCCAGCCCCACCTGAGCGGGCTGCTTGGTGTCTGGGAGGACAAGCCCACCCGAGCCACCAGGAGGTGACCCTGCCAGCTGCCCTGGCCTGCTCTCCCCCAGGCACACCACCGCCAAGCACGCTCCTGGGCGAATCCAGGATTCTGTGTCCCCCAGCTTTCTTTCTCCTCGCCCTTTTCCCGTCTGCCCACCCTCTTCCACAGAAACTGCTTTGAGGAAAAAAGCCTGGAGTGGATTTTCCCCTCTGAAATCACCTCCTCCTGGATGGCTTCCTGGCTGACACTCATCAGATTGCACCGTGGAAGGCTTCGTCTGTGTCGGGCATTCCGACAGGGAGAGAGATGGAGGCGGGACGGGGGGTCCAGAGGGCTCCGGCGGCCCCGACTCTCCTGCAGTCACAGCGCCACCCCCCACACAGGGGACTGAGCCCACCCTGCCCTCGCAGCCCTTCTCCTTCTAATGACATCAGTGTATGCGTCACCCGGGGCCACCGGGCAAAACTAGAACAATAATAATAATGCCATCAATTGAGTATTGTGAAGCTAAGAGCTTTGCACACATTACTGAATCCTCACAATACCCCTATGGAAGTCGGTATTATCATCTTCCCATTTTACAGGTGAAGAAACTGAGACTTGGAGAGGACAAGTAACTTGCCTGAGTCACACAGCTAATAAGTGGCAGAGCCAAGATCCAACCCCAGTTCCAGCTGACTGCGGGCCGAAGCTCTCAGCTCTGGGTAGCTACAGAAGCTCCTTCGGTAAGGTGGGCCGAGTGCATATTCCAGCCCAGGTGCTCTTCCTCCAGAAAGCTCTCCCCAGTCCCACACCTCCCCCCACCCGCTGGTGTAGGAGCTGCTCCCCGGGCCCGGCTCAAACCTTGGTCACAGCTGCACTGCTCATTTGTTCGTGTGCATTTTCCTCAGAGGAATGAGGTTCTTACATGGTTCTGGAAAGCAGGGACTATGTCTCCTTTGGTTTTATGTCCTTGTCCCCTGTATAGGACCTGGCACTTAGTAGTGTGGAATGTCAAGACTTTTAGGCTTTTCCAGAAACTAATCTCCTTTAGGCAATCCAGTTAAGTTTTATCAGTCAAAATGTAACCTGGAGTGCCTGATTTGGCTCAAACCACTTAAAAATTTTCAAGATAAAGGCCTGCACAGGACAAACTCACTCCCCCCCATCCTGCCTGGGGACTTGAAGCCTCAGCACGGAGGAGGTCGCTATGCGTTTCCTGAAGTGAGTGCTCCGGCCCCAAATCCTCTCTCGTCTCCTCTGACAGCCTAGGCTTGGTTCCTTTCAACTGAATGCAGGAAAAATTGCATTTAAACTGGTAAACCCTCCTCCCCAGTATAGTCTTAAATTATTCAAAACCAGAGTGATGATCCTTCAAATAGAATCATAGATTTGCCGCCATCTGCCACCATGTCCTTACCTTTAAAAATGAGAATGAGCATGGCCGCCAACAGACACTGTCTTTAGGAACGTCAATAGTTTCTAATGAAATCAGCTAGATAGAAGTGCTATTGGTAATTAACGTGATTGCCTATGCCAAGTGAGAGCAAAGGGCATCTCCTGGACACCGAAGTAAAATCCAGACTCTCTAAAACTCATTTCAGCCGACAGCCTAACCCAGGCCCGTGGCACAGTTCGGAGCAGGGCTCCGGAGCCAGACTCACCGGGCTGGTCCCCAGCTTCCTGGCCTTGTGATCTCACGTCCCTGACCTCGGTTTCCTCGCCTGATGATATGGGGCACCTTGCCTGTAGGATTACTGTGAGGGTTTAGCAAAATAATCCCAGTGAAGTACTTAGCATGGTGGCAAGTGGGTAGACATGTTTAAGCATAATTAAAACCACTCAATTTTTTAAATCATTCCTGTTCAAAATAAAATTAAAATTACCCCCAAGACATTTGGCCCCCTAAAAAGTAAGCTGTGTCGGCAGAAAGTCGGTCTCGTTGACTGGGAGAAGCCAAGAGATTTGGAGTGAGCTCCCTGCGCGAGGACGGGGGGGGGGGGGGACGGCGCCCGGGGGTCGGTCCACGCTGTCAGCGCTGCTCCTCTCTGGACAAGGAGTGGACTCGCTTGGGGCACTGTCACCTTTGCACCCAGTGCTCCTGGCTTCATGCCTTGCTCATGCTCCCATTTCCGGTCCCCACGGGGCCCTCCAGGCCTGGTACATGGCACAGAGGTTCCAGCTCTGACCAGGATTCTCCTCTGATCAACCAGCACACGTGGTCCTGGGTAAACGCCCTCGCAGCTCAGCCGGTCCCCAGACTGCCCCCTCCCCTCTACAGGGTCACAGCCCCCTCTCTGGGCAGCGTTGGAGGGGTGTGCACCTGAGCCTGGACCAGGGTGAGCGGCGGGGCCTAGCTGGCACGTACCCAGCAGAGGTGCCCTTGGCCCCTGGTTTGCCCTGGCCGTCCCAGTTTAGCACTCAGAGACCTGGGCAAACCCGGATGGCCGGCTGCCCCGGGAGAAGCCTGGAGGTGCCCGCGTAGGCAGTACCTGTGCCAAGGGAGTGGGAACAGTCCAACAGCGCTAGCCCCAAACGTGCTGTGTGCGCCAGCACTTTTGATTTACGCAGATGCCTTCAGAGAAAGCAGCGCCAGTCACCAGCCTCTCTCTGCACTTTGATGCACTCAGGCTCGTCCTCACCCCACCCTTCCCTCTCTCCGGACTGAACGATGCGGGTCCCCTCCTGCTGCGCCCTTGCGCCACGACCCCCTGTGGCTTTCCTCTGACTCCGCCCGCCACGGCCCTGGCCCTTTGGTTTAGGACCAGAGAAGGATCGAGGGCTCCAGGGATCTGGCTCCTCCTCTGGGTCGAGTTCTCATCTTCAAACCCAGGAGAGAGAGTGGGCTGCAGGTGGAGAACCTGTGGCCCTCCGGATCCCCAGTGTGGCCCTCGACCAAGTCCAAACTTCACAGAACAAATTCCTTTAGTCTATAAAATTGGGATTTAGTCAAAGGCTACCCTCAAGGGTCCAGAAGGCCACATGTGGCCCTGAGGCCGCAGGTTCCCACCTGGGAATGAGGTTCTCACCTGGCCTGGTCCAAACTTGAGTGTTCATCACAAACACCCGGTTCAGGGGATGGGAAGGTGAGGCGTACGCAGCACAACGTCTGACTCAGGGTGAAACCAAGTCAGAGTGCTGGGACTTTCTACAGAGCACGCCTCTCCTTACCACCCCACCTGTCTCTCCCCAGGGCTCTTCAAAGCAGCCCCCTGTGAGAGCGGCAGCGTGGTCTGCGTGTTCCCAGAGCCCCGCTCCAGCGACGCCTCTCCGAGAAGCCTCTCAGCTCTCCTGCCCTCCTCATCAGCCTCTTCTGAAAACTCCGGGTGCTCCCAGAGATTGCACCACAAACTTTTGCACTTAATGACTATCTTACTTCATTCCTCAATTGTTTCATGTTAATTCTCTTTTCCCTGTGATATTTTAAAATCTTTTAGGAACAAGAAGCTTGTCTCATTTATCTTACTTTTTTTTTTAACCTTCACAGCACCTATCAGGGTGTCAGGGAGCTAAAAAAGTTCTCAATAAATACTATCAGGGGATGGTGAATGAATTCTGAACACCCTTCCTCCAGCACAACACCTTGCGTACCAAAGCTCAATGTGTGTTTGTTGAATGACTGAATGAATGAATGAACGTCCCTCTGTCTCCTGCTTATCCACATTCCTCGTATTCACCAGCCTGGTTTACTGAAAAACAAAATAAAAATAAACAAAGATGGAATGTGTCAAAAATATAATAGAGTGGGATGAAGTGCTTGGTATTTAAATGATTTCTCTACTTCCTGTGGGGAAAACCTGGCTTCTCATCCACTCCTAGCAAGGAGAGCTGGGTGTATATTTGAAAAACACGTCAACCACGGGCCCATCCTCTAGAATTGTAACTTGTGTCTTCTTTCAAAACCTCCTCCTTCTTCAGTTGCTATAAAGCAAGCCGCAGGATGGAAAAATTGCTATGACAAAACGGTAGCGTTCATTTAAACTACTAACATTCTGAGAGGAAATGTTTCAGAGTACTTTTAATGCTTTTAGCTGCTATCTGCACACTGCACAAGTAGACTTCTATTCATTAATGGTGGTAATTAAGGCAAAATCTTAGGCTTAATAACATGATCGCTTACTCCTGCAGACATGCTGATCAACTTTCCTGCCATGCTTGATCGTTTCCCATCTAGCTTAGAATGTTGTGCCCACGGCCTCAGAAACAGGCAGCCCCTGTGCCATGACGTCCATCTTCCTGGCCACCTGTGGAAACCTGAGGGGCAGTGACCAGTGAGATTCTGCTTAAAGAAATTTGAAATGAACAGCACAGAAACTCTAGCATTATAACCTTCTACAAATCACTCGTTTTCATTTGTAAAATAGGCATATGATTTTGGAATCAAACGTAATCATTTACGTAACGCACTTAACATACTGCATAGAATAACAACTGCTCGAGAAATGCTAGCCATTGCAGAAATGGGAGTTGTAAAGTACATTATTGTAAAATTCGTTGTTACTAGTGTTATCGTTAATGCCGAACTGAAAAGTAGGTGAAGCTGGACACCGAGTGGCCATGTTAAGCCAGGAGCTCTAGTAGAAGGAAAGGAATGAGGAAGCAGTAGCGATGGGAGACCGCAAGTTTCTGTCTTCCCAGTCCTGGTCCACCGGTTTTGTGGTCTCGGGTGTTCATAAAATTGACTCTGGTGCCCATCAGTAGATGCACTGTGGCAGCCAGTCTCCAAGACGGCCCTCGACGATCCTCACCTCCTGGCAACACTGCCCGTGTGCAGTGTCCTCCGAAGCCAGGTCATACAATCCCTGTGATTTCTCCCTCTCGGATCACTCTGGTGGACGCCATGTACCGCGTTGTGAAAAGAGGCTGACGTTAGGAGGAACTGAGGCCTCCTGCTAGCAGCCCTATGAGGGAGCCGTCTCAGAAGCAAATCCTCCACCCCCATCAAGCCTTCAGACGGCTGCAGCCCCGGCCAACATCTGGACAACCTCAAGGGAGAGCTGGAGCCAGAACCACCCGGCAAAGCTGCTCCCAGACTCCTGGCACTCAGAAACTGTGAGATAATGAATGTTTGTTGTTTTATGTAACGAAGTTGGGTAATTCGTTACACAGCAATGGATAACTAATGCATGCCCCTTTGCTTAACCTTGATTGAATGCATTCTGTACCTTGTGGACTATTATCTCAGGCCAAGATACTTACTTTAAAAACATTAGCTTAAGAAGAAATGCAAGCAGAACTATCATTGCTAATGTTTTTCATTTTCTTTTTCTGAGGTATATAGAAGTTGACCCTAGTTTTAAGGTTTACTACTTATCTGCCTGCCAGTCACCTGTCTTCCTGCACACTCACTCATCTATCCATGCCACGTCCTAAGCCTGGGGCCTTTGCGTCCACATGGATGTATTGGAACAAGGACTGTCCGGGCAGCCCCGAAGCACAGCAGCAGAGAGCAAGAAAAGGAGTAAGCCTTGGGCACACAGAAAAACTGCGGGGAGAGCTTTGGAGTTTCACAGAGCTATGCTATTAAGGGTTTGAGGGTTGGCTAAATCTCTGAGAGCCACTGAGGTCCCAGTGGGCGCCTTGGGTGGATGAATGGATCGATGGATGGATGGATCGGTGCGGACAGAGGTACAGAAACAGGTGTCGGCTCCTGAAGACTGAGAGCGGCAGCCTCATCTTATTCATCTTGTACGTTCCATGTTCCACATGCAAGAGGGTTTTATAAACTTTAATTAATGAGTGGATAAATAACACATGAAATGAATAAATAGATGAATTAACTTGCAAGTACTAATCTTCTAATGTATGATCATCCTGAAATGTACATGTTTATTTCATAAGTTTATACATATTTCAGGGTTGCAGCAGATGTACTGTCAGTTTAAGTATCTTACCATAAAGAAATGCTTTACTGCTTACAAAAGACATAATCTTTCCTCTGGTCCCTCACACAAACATTTATGTTGTCTTCACTTCCTGCCGTCCACCTAGGGGCGGTCGAAGGGGCAGGGGAGATTGCAGGGTGAGGGAACCAGCGAATGCATCACTTCATCTCCAGCCTGAGCAAAGCAGGAGCTACTACAATGAGCTTGCTCACGTGATAAATGTTTTCTGATCCCCTTTCTAAGGTTGTTCCAGGATTCTGGAACTGAACATGCCATTCTTCTCCACGTATCTGAACTGCTCTTGCCGTCAGTCGTCAGCGAGATGTGAGAACTCTCCGCCTGTGAAGTTCTCAATCAGCCACAAAGACTCTGACATCTCCACACACATCAGCTCCGCTGGTCTGCGCTGGAGCAACGCGGGTCTGCCGGCTGCTGCAGATTAACTCAATTTAACTGTCATTTTGCTAATCACACAGAGAATTTCAGTAAAAAGGAGATCATTCCAATACCAGCTGTCAGCCCCAGTGCAGTCCTGGTAATTATCACCTTGTCAGACCTCGAAATCCTCCTACATTCTATGTCATAGTTCTGAGTTCCTCTGAATTTATGAATTATTTGCAGAGATAATGAAACCTATCACATTACCTTTCAACTTCATTTGGAATGAAATTAACTGGCAAGGAGACCATAATGGCTTATGGGAAGACTTTCATGGCCTTAAAATAGCAAGCTGATTTCCTCTCTCCTTTACCCACTCTGCCATTCCTTCACTACTCTCTCCAATTAGCCTGCTTCTTCCTTTTTCTTCTCATTGGAGGATTAGTGGGGCAGGAAACTGTAGGGGCCAAATCATTTTTTTTAAAGTGCATGCACGCATGTGTGTACTCAACGCTCACTCTGATTCAAAGGGAATGCTATTTAGTATCTTCCTACTCAATTCCCCGCCCCACCTACCCCTAACATCCACTACTGCTACTGAGGTTCTAGAGAGCAATCCTTGAACATGGAAATTAAACAAAAAGACATTAGGGATAGAATTATTCTTTTTCCTTTTCTTTACTTTTCTCTTTTAATCACCTAGAAGGTGATTTTTAAACGTACAGTTGTAGCCCGGAACTCTCTTCATCTACCCTACTACCTTCTAAACATCTTATCTCAATGACCAATTGACATTCGAACTCAATATATCTGCGGTGCGGCCTGCTACATGCTCACCAAAGCCCACCGAGACTATTTCCCAGCCTGCTGTGTGGGTAGGCGTGGTCATGTAACTGAGTTCTAAGCAAAGCGAAGTGAGCAGAGGTACCATTTCCAAGCCCACTCAAAACGCTTTCCCTGCTCTTTTCCCATCTACGGACTGAGTGCAAAGAATTCCAGAGACCTTGAGGAGGTGGAGCTACGAGACGGAAGGAGCCGGGGCTCTGAACGAGCTCATGAAAGGCTGCCCGACCGGAAACGGCTGCACCGGACCGTGGCATGAGTCGGGAGTCGGCTTCTATCGTGTCCGAGGTTTATCTGTTACCGTGTTTGCATCTCCCTGGGACGGGGCTGGACCAACTCTTGACCCAAAATCTGGTTCAGAAGTTGAGACTGATGACACCACACGTGCACCAGGAGGGCGCGAAGGGATCGTTCCTGCATAATGAGGCTTTCAGGGAGAGCAGGGAAGGCCCCCCGGCCGGTGCAAAAATGGCTGAGAGAGCAAGGAGGGGTGACTAGCGCTGGCTTCCAGTGTGGCTAGGCGTTGGGGCCTACACAGGTGAGTGTTCCCAGCGCAGGCCAGGTTTCGAACTTCCAGCTGGCGTCAAGGGCAGGAACGTGCAAACGTCCTTACCGGCTTGCTCAGATGAGGGGCAGAGAGGAAGGCGGAGTGAAGGGGTTTGAGAGCCGTGGGCAGCCCAACATCAGAACAGGGTCAGACTCCTTAGTGCAGCACAGCTAGAGCTCCCTTAACTTCCTCAGCATCAAAACCGAACACGTTACCTTCCCCTAAGCAACTGCCCTTTCTCAAGGAGTAACCCCGACACCTACCAGACACAAAAGCCAGAAACATGCCCCTTCCACCAAGCCCCAGAATTTCCATGTTCCCGTAGCAATTCTCTAAAACCTCCTGCTCTCTTCCCTGGATCGGAAAACCATCGGCAGGGCCAGGGCTCAGTCCCTGAAGTCCTTCTGCCCGGGTTTGAACTCTGGACCCTCATCCACCGCTCCCTTGTTACAATCTTAGACACATATTGAATCTTCCTGCACTTCACTTTCTTTTGTACAATGGGAATAGTAACAGTACCTACCCCACAGAATTATTGTGAGGATAAAATGCTCAGAACAGTGCTTGTCACCAGTGTCTATAAATGTTTGCAATGTGTCTCTCGCCTGGCTTTCTGCAGTGGTTTCTAACCATCTCCCAAACGTGTGTTTTCTCCAATTCAGTCTCCACTCTCGTGGGCTTTCTAAAGTGCACATTTAACCACGTTTCTCCTCTTCTTGTAATTCTTCAATCAAATCAGGACAACCTGACCTGCCATTCATTGGCTCTCACCTCTTCACTTCGCTACTGAGAGAGGGCACAGGCAATCGCGGCCAAAGGAGCCCCTGAGAAACCTCCAAAGACAACTGCTAATAATGACCACACCACCCCCAGGCCTCTGGCTCTCTGCAGAGTGAGCAGGTGTGGGTGGAGGGGGCATGCGCTGTCTCGACTGAGCCCAGGCCAGAGGACATCGCCCAGCTCAAGCCTGCCCTCTCCCGATTCCCTTGGGACTAGGCTGACACACACACACACACACACACACACACACACACACACACACACACCTCCTTTCCCCCAAAAGCTGGACACGACAAAGGGAAACCATGTAGAGGCGACTGGGGTTAAAGTCATTCTCACTGTCCACTTACTCTGCTCTCACCGCTCCCTCCTTGTCCACAGCCCTGGCTTGGAGAACTTCCAAGCGTTCGTGGGCAGAGTGGGAGCCGCTGAGCCCGTTTCTGCCAGCAGAGCTGCACGGGAGTTGAATCGATGACCGACTTCAGACCACCTCTAAGGCACCTTGCGAGCTGCCTGTGGGTTTCCTGTGTTTTACTCCCCGTGAGCCAGAAGCTCTCAAGCCAATAAACTACATCCAAAAGCTTGGCTTTTTTTTTTTGGCCAAGGTTTTCCATATTGTTTTGTGTACAAAAAGTGATGGAGTTTAATGTCAGTCACTGCCAGTCATCCTTGTTCCTTTGGGTCTAGGAGTCGTGCATTTTAGTGATTCCAAGAAGAATGAGTCCAGAGTGGTTTTTGCAGTGGTAAACAACCCACTGACGCCCTGCGCCTGTCTTTGCCTGTTTTACTGCTACCAAATCCAACGAGATGTTCCCAGGATGCAGCCTGAATGAGGCCCTCACCATGCCTAACATCTTCCCTCGCACATGCTCCCTGAGCTCTGATTCCAGCTTACTATGGGGTTATCTCTGCCTCCTGCTGATTCTGAAAGCTAGCCAACATTCAATTGAATTCAACATACATTTACCGTGGGCCTAATAAGGACAACGCCAGCTCTGGAGCTATCTAAATAAATACCTATCATCGAAGGGCTCATAATCCATGGTATCCTGAATTCAGCCCTTCTTGTTTTGTTCTGCATTTGAATTATGTGGATCAATTATTATTAGTGCTGTTCAACTTGGGCCAAGGTCTACTTTTCCCCAATACTTCTGATACTTGGTTCCATCTGTAGAACCTATTCCATCCATGGTCCACGTTCAGCCCTTGGTCCTCCATTGACCCCAGAAAGCTCTGCCCCCTCCCCCACCTCTCTCTGCCAAGTCTCCACTGCTGCATTTCATAGAAAGTGAAATGAACATCTGTGAACAATGTCCCTCTCCGTGCTTGTGACTAAAGGTTCCTGCTGAGACAGGTTTAGGGAAGCCTGCTATGTGTTTAGCCCGAGGATCCCAGAACCCTTCCCCCAGTACCTCTCCAGAACCTTTATTAGGAAACAACTGCTCCAACACCATCTGAAGAGGAAGGGGTGGGGGAGGGCTGCTTTCACCCAATTCCTGCCCTCTGCCTTCTTGGAGCCTTCGATTCTTTGCAGACAGTCTTCCAGAAGCTTCCCTATTCAGGCCTATGGAATGAACTCTAGATGCCCTGCTCTGGGTTGGTTCAGATTTCTCAATGTCCCTCTTAAAGCACATGGCTGTAAGCCGAGCAATGCTCCTCATGGTGAGCTGCTGAGGGCCGAGCTATATCACTTCTTTCTACAATGAGGCCTAACTCTGCTGTAGCTTTTTGGCAGGTAGGTCACGCTGTTGACTCAACATGAGCTTAGAGTCTGTTATCGCCCACCACTGGTCACCACTCCACCCCTCCGTCACCCACACCCTTTCTATATTTTGCTACTGACTCTTCTAAGCCCAGTCCTGAGACCTTCCATTTACACCTGCTGTATTTCCTCTGTGAGTCCGAGCTTATGATATTTTTTAAAAATCTCTTCCTGTCCTGATTTAATCCTTTCCAGCTTTGTGTCGTCCCAGAACTGATCAGTTGGCTTCCTGTGAAAGTCATCAGTAATAAATGTGAAGAGGACAGGCTCACGTGCAATGCCCCACGGCACCCATGCAAGATGACTTTCTACCGCTCAGGCCGTTGCTGATCCATGAAGCTGCACTCTTAGGTGACTCTAGTGGGCTCCCTAGAAAGTATCACCATCTAACTGGTGCTGAATGTCTGGGTCTGGTACAGGCTGGGCTTCCTCAAACTGTGAGGGTAAAAACCTATATTGGGATTTCCCAGTAACCCAGACCAGGGTGGGTTAGGTCTCATGTGTCTCAAAGGAAGAATGTGATCTAGCCTCACTTTCTTACTTTCACCTAGAAGTGGTCACTGCTGCAGCTGCTGCGAGGTCCTTATGACTCATTTTTCCATTGCACCCGTAACACAGTCAGGTAAGCACTCAATCTTGGGGCACAGTTGTTTTTGTCCAATTATAGAATATTACTTAAGAACAAAGAACTGCTGTTTTTAAAGACTCATCACCTAGGGTACAGTGTTCCTTTGGGGATCCGGCCCACCAGCTGGGCATCTCCATCTCACCAAGAGGGTTCTCTGTACCTTGAGAGTCTAGAAAATTACCTCAACAACCAGTTTATTCTCAATTCAGCTAGGGAAACATAAGAACAGCATCGCAAGACCCATTCTACGAAGCCACTCACAAAACCTCCTCCAAAGCCTCCTTGCGCTGCCCTGCCCTCCTCATGTTGCAATCAAAACAGACCGCCCCAGGCCCGGGGGCGTGACTGACGGGTTTCGTTATAGTTTAACGTGGGGACTGGTATTTAACCGGGCTCTCGTTTTCCCTTTCTTCCCTGCTCTAGAGTATCAAAAATATAATCCTGCCAGAAAGCTGATATTGTTTTTCTGATGTGTCAAGCATTTCTGAAAAGGATAAGGTTTGCTGCTCAAACTCCTGTATGACATTTGAACAAAAACCACGTGGTGGCATTTAAGTCTCTCTCTGCTGCCTGTCAGGTAGTCAGACTCCTGGGAAAAAAACAACCTCCTCACACTGTTGCTTCTCTAAACCAAAAGGTATGTGTCTGCCTGTTGAGGTACCTCGGGGTCCAGTGAGGAGACTGGCCTGCCTGGAGGAGACACGCTTGTAGGGGGACATAAGTCGAGCTAGGGAGGGGACACCCACCGTGTGTAAGTACTCCCGCCACGGCCGCGTCCGGGCTACTGAGGGAACCCCGCTGAGCGTGAGGATGGGAAGAGGTGCACGGTAGCACAGCATTAGACAGTATTTCCACCACAGACGCCGCAGACACAACCTCGAGAGCGTGGATTACAGTCAAATGTAGTAAAATGACTAGGAGGGGATGAGTCTTGCCTGTATATTACTTTTATTTTTACTATAACTTAATTGTAGGTTGACATAACTTCAGTTTTAATAACACTTGTGTTTAACAACTGTTTAGCAAAACCCCTAAAAAGCAGAACGATTGGCTCTCGTAACCCTATATTCGCCAGCTCTAGAACACCACTAGCTGGGAAGGAAGAAAGGTGGGCATCACGTGGTAGCCCAGAGGTCAAGTTCACAGCACAGGAAGACACTCCCGGGCCATCCAGAGCTCTGTGGGCAGAATTTAAGAGGAGCAGAAATGTCCACAGACTGGGCGGGGGCAAAGCCTGGAAGACCCTATTTTCTTGTGGCTGTTTTGACCCTGTGTCTATTTCTGGATTATGAGCAATTGAAACCCAATCCGAGGTGCCAGCACTGAGGTCTTCTTGCTCTACGAATGTGGTATGGGAAATACCTCCATCCCATGCTGCTCCTACGAGGCAAGACCGCTCCCTGCTCCTACACTGGACAATGCTAAAACTTGCCACCACCTTTCCCCAGGATTGCCTGGTCGTGTCCTGAAGGATCTCTCCCCTGCTCTGATCCTCCTCTCCTTTGCATGAGACGCACCAAGTGACAAGGCACAGTCCGGGATGCGTCTTCAAACACCGACGGTGACGACAGCCTGAACGTCCAGAGCCGAGGCAGCCCCCAGATGTCTGGCTTGGACCGGCCACTCCGAGGTCCAGAGAAGGTTCTGCCAAAAGAGGCATTTAGGAGAGCACAGTTTGGAATACAGCAGCCCAAGCCCAAGAGAAGAGAGGGTCGCGAAATGGATCTGTGTAATGACACCGTGTGAGTGCAATTAATTATTGTCAAAGCATTTTGCTGGCTGCATTCATCTCTTATGTAGAACAAAACTGTCATCACGATGACAACTTTATTCAACATTGGTGCAATTACCAAGCCTAAAAATAGGAAGCGAAGGGGAGCTTTTCTTGAAAGGGCAGAGCTCTGCTACCCCATGTCGCACGCCTGGGGCAGTCACCCCCAGGATGGAAGGAGGAAAGGAAGGAAGCTGAGATTCACTGAATGTTGCCACGTGCTACTCTGAGAAGCATTTTACCCATTTTCGTTCTATATAATCCTCCCGTCAACTCTGTGGAGGGGCTGTGGGGTGGGGCCCCGAGGGTGAAGATTTGTTGAGCATCCACTAGGAGAGACGTTCTCTGCTACAAGCATGTACACAATTTACTTTAATTATCGCAACAACTCTCAATGGGAGGTATCATTACCCCCATTTAACAGATGAGAAAGTTGAGTCTCAGAAAGGTTAAGAAGCCTGCACAAGATCCCACGGTCCAAATCCCTCCGATCAGTCAGGCGCACCGAGCTGCTCGCTGTGAAACACGTGAGCTCAGCAGAGCCACGCTCCTAGGCCAGCCCCTCTCCTGCTGCGTCTCCGTCCCCTTTTCTTCCCTTTCTCACACCCCACTGCCCTCCTGGTACTGCGATACCCTTTCAGGAATGTGAAAACTGTCAAGGCCCTGGAATCAAAAAGACGTGGGTTGAACTCTAGGCTCTGTGACTTAGCAATCGCGACCTCGGCCTCTATAAGCTTTAGTATTTTCTACTACAAACTGAAGACAGTAACAGTTCCTACTCCACAATATTGTTGTGGGATTAAATGAGACCACGTACATCGAGTGTGGTGCAGGGCGTCCAGCACATGGTCAGTATTTGACAGCAGATGTTACCATTACTGGCTAGAGAACGTGGCAACAGGCTACAGGACGCTACAGACGCTACAGGACGCTACAGACTGACCGAGGCCTCGGGAGGGCAGCGACATCCAGGGATCGTCACTCCTTCCCACACAGCCAGTGGGCTTCATGGTGTCCCCAGATGGGGGGACCTTGCCCTGGCATGGAGAGGAGACTTGCCCTCTACAGTCACGTAGTGCCCACCACCTGCAGGGCACTGCAGGGTTGTAAGTTACTTGCAGGCACAAACTCATCCGATCCTCCCAGCAAGCCAGTGTGGCGGGTGCTGTTACTCTCCCACCTCAGAGAAGTGAAAAGTGAGCTTAGGTGACTCTCCCAGGTCCCACTCTGACCCTGCGGGCACAGCCACACCAGGCCTATGGCTCTGCCTCTCTAAGGGAGGAGGAGCCAGTTCACCAACCGCACCTTCAGGGAGTGTCTCTGCACCCCAGGAAGCTCTCCTGACCCATGCTTGGTAAGGCAAGGTCTCCATCACGCAAGGAAAATGCTCCGTGATCACCAGAGCTCTGGGAAGCTCTGCTTTGCTCTCTTCTTCCCTGTGGTCGTTCCAGTGGGAGAAACAATAAGAAACTTCCAAGCAAGCAAAATTAGGTGAGAAGAGGCAGACCGAGTGTGAATCCCGGCTGCAGCTGCCCACACCCCTCACTGGCTGTGGGCTCTGCGAGGGACCATCGTCTCAGCTCTCCTCGTCCATAAAACACAGATGACATCTACCCGGTGGTATTGTCGTGGGGATCAGGAAAAGGCACATGAAGCATACAGAACACTGATGACTCGATTTATAACTATTGTCAGTATTTGGCCACTTACTGATAGCATTGAGCCCTTGTTCCGAGCCAGCTCACCCAGGAAGAACTCACCTTGCCTGAGAGCCCTGGTTTCCCCACAGGTGAAGCGAGGACAAGAGTATCTCACCTGCTTTGCAGGATCATCGCGAGGGCTGGGTGAGATCGCGGCACGCACACTCAATGCAGAGCCTTGCACAGCGCACGTGCTCCATCACCTGTGCCCATTACTTCCATTTTTATCATCATTTTTAGCTTCTTCCCGGAAGTGAAAATTTGCTGAAATTCCCAGCAGATCACTGGAATTATTTCCCGGTCACAACTTGCGGGAGGGAAATACCTGGATGTTTCTCTTTCATGAACATAAGAGCTACCTAACCTCCTGGCAGCTTGGAGCTTTTAAAACTTTTAAAGTTTGCTTTAAAGAACCTGCCAAAATAAAGCAGATCTGAAGCCAGTACACTAAAGAAAAGAAAACCAGGCTGCCCAAGCCCTTCCTCAAAAGCTCCATTTTTAAAATTTCCTTTTCTCAAAAAGCCAATGCTATAAAATCTTCTATTTTTCTCAAAAAGTCAACACTACTAATCAAACCTTAAAAGGCCCTTAAGCTACTCTGGCAACTTGCAGGTGTGATGGAAAGCACATGAGGTTTTCTAAGTCATATGATCTGAGTTTAAAAGGTAGGTCTGCCACTGCTGTGTGACTGTAAGCAAGCCCCTTACCCTTTCTGAGCCTCACCTTCCTCACTTACAAAATGAGAAAAATAATAATATCGACTTCATAGGACTGTGATGAGGGTCAAGTGAGAAGATGCGAAAGCAATCTGTAAAATATAAAGCACTACGTGCATGTGAATTATTTACTACTAAGAGAAATGACATCAAATTGAACGCTCAATCACAATAAATAGAGCCTTAGGAAGCTGGTGTCTCTGTGTCCTTCTTTAAGTTTGAATTTCCTATTTCCATTTTAACAGTCTTTATGTACTTGTGTCTCCTATTATGAACCACTTCAAATCTTTCTGGAAGGCATCAAAGTATAAAACAAACAAATGGTTGGGCACCGTGGTGCATGCCTGTAATCCTAGCACTCTGGGAGGCCGAGGTAGGAGGATCACTTGAAGTCAGGAGTTCGAGACCAGCCCTAGCAAGGGCAAGACCCCGTCTCTACAAAAAATAGAAAAATTAGCTGGGCATGGTAGTGCACGCCTATAGTCCCCAGCTACTTGGGAGGCTGAGATAGGAGGATCCCTTGAGCCCAGGAGTTTGAGGTTGCAGTGAGCTATGATGACACCATTGCACTCTAGCTTGGGAGCCTGGGAGACAGAGTGAGACCCTGTCTCAAAAAAAAAAAAAGAAGAAAAGCAAAACAGCTCCACAGTGAGAAGTAACATTCAATTCACCCTCTCCATTCAGCGGCAAGACAGCTATAGGGTTAGCTCTGCAGCCTGCAATCCAGGACCTGTCTCTCTGGATGAGGGTACTAGTCCTCTCGGGAAGGTAGCCAAAGCCAGAGCCAAGCCGCCCTAAAGGTGACCCTACTCCCAACAATAGTCACCCAGCCAGGAGAAGGGCCACTGGCCAAGGGGAAGCCTTCTTCCAAAAATAATCACCTCAATTTCTCCAGTTTTATACCATTAACCTCAGAGAGGAAGTCTACATTTTGTTTGCCATGGAATTTTTAGAAGTACAATGACTTTCTGAAAATTTGCCTTTTCTACCTACCAGTTTGCCAACCACATATAGAAGAATCCAGCCTGCAGTGAGGTTGAAATGAGTGCCGGTTAGGTGAGACGCTCAAGTTGTCGCCGCATTTTAATAACCAGAGCACACAATGTGTAACACAAACACCACTCAAACCTGAGTCACAGGTTTCAGATGAAGCTGGGTACATGTATAAATAGCCTGTATATGTCGAACAGCAGAAAAGAAAGGAAGTTGGGGGAATAAGGTCAAAATCATTGTGCCCAACTTAAACATCATAAAAGTCTCGGCCTTGCTATTCTTTACAGCCCCAGCACAACTCCCACCCAAAAGTGAGAGAATGCCGCACGGAAAATTCTAAATAACTGATGTCCTCATGTTGAACTAAACAGTACAAATGACGCGGCATCATAAAACGGAGTTATACGTATGCCGTCTCTCTTCCTGGCTGCGGGACACCCACAGCACCGAGCAGACACTCACAGGATTTTCTGGGCTCGGAACTGTTTGGCGATCTTTTTGAGAAGGTAGCTTTGACTAGTGTTGACCAATTGATTTGCATTAAATGACTCTGCGATGGGTTTGGGTAGCAGGAGAAGAATACAACTCGTGGTGGTGAAGAACTAACACCTTAAGCGCGTTGCAAACATTTAAAAAAAAAATCCGTTTTCCCTCTGTTCCCCCATCCCCAGCTGAAAACCGCGCGGCGGGCTCACGGCTGGTTGCAGCTGAAGGCGCAGCCCGCACGCCCCCGGTCCTCCCATTCGAGGTGCAAGGTGTGGCCGCGGCTTCGAAGAAAACAACGGAACAAGAGTCTTGGGCGTCCACGACCTCCTCGAGGCCTTCAGCACCCCGCACACTTGGCCTTGACTCTAGCTCATTCCTTCCGCAGCAGGCACTTCCCGCCTTCCCGCCTCCACGCCGCGGTCCAGGAACGCAGCGCGAACTCGCGGGGCGCCGTTCGGTGCAGTGGATGCAGGAAACGGCAGTTCTCTCTCAGGAGAGGTTAGTGTTTCGTCACCTACTTCCCCGCACCCCCGACGCTCAGAGGGGCTCAACAACGTGTGGGATTCGAACGCCGAAGACCGTGATACACAGGCAACAACAGGCGCGCAGGGTGGACTCGCGTTCGGTGGCACTGCTTGCCTGCCTGGTCTCTCCCAGGTCTCGCTCCGGCCCTCCTCCAGTCTCCCGCAGAAAGGGACTCCTCAGCCTCAGGCCGCTCCCTTCCCAGTCTCTGACGACATGCATGGTCTTTGCGTTAAGAGCTCACTAGCGTGTAGATCATGCTGGGTGCAAAAAGGAAAGGAACAGAAGGTGTTAGTGGGAGCCCACGAAGGACTCAGGCCGGCCCTCAAAAGATGGACCTTCCGAAGGCCAGACCCCTTGGCTTCCCTCCTTCCTGCCACTAGTGCGTCTTGCCGCCCCTTGCCACACCCCTACGCTGCCCACACACTGGAATAAACACTTGCTAGGAGAGCATACTGCGCCCCTTGGATAACAGCTGTGATTGCTCTAAGCGCCTGTTACTGTTCTCATCAGGGTGATTATTATGGTTCCTATTCCTTTTGTGCAATTGCAGGGCAGGTCTGGGCGGGAGGGGTACAGCGCATTCTTTATGCCACCAGCTGCCACGTGCTTGTGTGACGGCTGTGTCCAGGGGCTCCCGGACGATGCCGGATCATTCGCTAGTGCCGGAGAAAAGACCATCATCACCATCGTAAAGCCAGCGTATGAACACAAGCCCTCTGGGCACGTGGACTAAACGAATTCTTTATTGGGTAACTCCCTGGCCCTCTGGTTTTTGAGAGGCTCAAGGAGTCGAACATGCACCGGGAGCACGTGAGCTACCGCATCGCCCCAGCACTGCCAAGGAAGCAGAGACAGCCGTCCCTGTGCTCTGGAAAGGGCTTCAGGCTAATTCTGCAAGGCTGAAGAACGATCCACACCAAAATCTACTATTTTGTCTGTTTGGCAGAAAAAGAAACAACCACTTTTTCACGTTGTAGAGAGAAAAAAGGACAGTCCAAGAAGTAAGACCAAAGGACAGCTAACGTCTCACTTCCAGCCCTGTGCGGCAGGGACGGGCCGGGCCCGGCAGCTCTTCTGCGGAGCTGAAGTCCCATCTTCAGGAACCCGCTACACCTCGTGCTCACAGCACCACCGGTCGGGCCCGGAGCTCAAGGGGCTTATCCCACGTGGGGAAGTGGAGGCTTGGGGGGAGGTGGCTCGCTCAAGGTCACACAGCTCAGACGGCAAGGTGAGGAGCCACGTCCTCACTCCAACTCCTACGGTTTTTCATTACGATGCTGAGCCTTGCTGTGGACACCTCCGTTTACTCACTTTGATTCATTCGTTCATTTAACATTTAGTGAGCACCTACTGCATGCGGGCACCACGCTGGGTCCCTGAGCAAACCTACAGCCAAGCTGTGACGACGACCGAGGAGGATCAGTGGGCACCTGCTCCATGCCAGGCCCTGGCAGGGACACTGCAGACGCAGAGGTGAGTGAAGTCGACACGATCTCTGCTGTCCAGAGACAAGTAAATCATAAGTGACATCACTACAGCCTGAGAGAAATAAACCTGAGAGAGGCAGGCACGACCCAGAGTCACCAGGCAGGAGGGTGGTGCTACTTTCAGTAGAAAATATCGGCCTGCTTTACACTCTTGGTTCCAAAGGACTTTCTGTTGAGCAGTGTCCACATGGGACTCACTAGCTGTTACTGGTATCAGTAACAGTGTTAGCTAGTCCCCGTCCCATGTGACTCACAAACATCACCTGTCACAGGGTAACCGCGAAGAGTGGCAGTGGTGCCATGTGGTTAGCACAGCGCAGTGGAAAGTGCACAGGCTCCAGAGCCAGGTAAGTTGCCAATTATTAGCTGGGACCTTGGACACATTTCTAATCACCTGAGGGCCTCAGGAACCCCTAGCAACCTCGAGCCATGAAACACCAAGCCCACCTTCTGCGCTGCGGTCCTGTAAGTCTCTAGCCCCGTGCTCAGCCCAGGCGCAGCTCTGCACACGGTGCGGCCCGCCACAGTCTGCGCTCATGGTCCTGTGTCCCCATCAGCTCTGGGCCTGACGTGCTGGGAGCTCCCGAGGCAGGAGAAACAGGGTCTTTGAAGAGCCCCAAAGAGCCCCAAGTTCGACAAAGAATACGGGTGACCCCTGGCTACCACCAGGGTCTCATGAGGCTGGAGGAACAGCTGTTTCCAATTTTGTTTTGGAAACAAAGGAATTAACAAATGTAACATGCAGGCTCTGCCCAACTGAAGTAATGAACTAGAGCAGAAGTCCCCAACCTTTTTGGCACCAGGGACTGGTTTCATGGAAGACAATTTTTCCATTCACAGGGGTTCGGGGATGGTTTTGGGATGATTGAAGCACATTACATTCATTGTGCAGTCAGACCTCTCTGCTAATGATGATCTGTATTTGCAGCCGCTCCCCAGCGCTAGCATCACCGCCTCAGCTCCACCGCAGACCTTCAGGCATTAGATTCTCACAGGGATCGCGCAACCTAGATCCCTCGCATGCGCAGTTTACAGTAGGGTTCGTGCTCCTACGAGAACCTAATGCTCCCTCTGATCTGACAGGAGGCGGAGCCTATGCAGTGATGAGAGTGATGGGGAGCGGCTGCAAATACAGACAAAGCTTCCCTTGCCCGCTGCTCACCTCCGCCTGTGCAGCCCAGTTCCTAACAGGCCACAGACTGGTACCAGTCCACAGCCCGGAGGGCTTGGGGACTGCAGAACTAGAGGATGGACAGTCAAACAGAATGTCTGGAACATACTCTGTTACAGAACGATCACACCCGTCTAACAGGCGGGAGCTGCGAAAACCACCCCACACCACCCCCTCCCACCCCACTGCCAGTACACACAGCCGCTCTGCTCTCCGGGAATTCACACGCCTTCTTCCCCACCCGCCTGGGGCTCCAGCAGTTACTGCGACAAAACTGAAACGAGGGAGCTGTCCTGCCCCAGTCTCCGTCCAGACCCAGGTGGATCCCGGGCCACCGGGGCAGGAGGCAGGGAAAGCTGGCCTTGTTCTGCCGGATTTGAGGAAAGACAATCCTGTCTCTGGGGACAGGCCACTCAGCCTACTACTGTGCAGCAGGGGCAGTCTGCGGCCCCACAGAGAAAAGGAGGCTGAACACACTCCAGAGAGGAAACCTGTCCTTCAAGGTGTCACGTCCCCAAGCCCACGAGGGCTCTGCCACCATCCACAGGCTTCCCAAGACAGGAAGCTGTCTGTGAGTCCTTAGTTCTTAAAGAGTTCAGACCTGGAGTCAGAAAGGCTCGGGTGGACCCACTGGGCACCTCAGAAATCTCCAGAGCCTTCAAAGACCCTCAGGCTCCCTGCAAGCTGGGCAGGAAATGTCCAAGAGCACCCCATCGTGGATGTCACCCCGAACCTGGACCAGCCTGTGACTCCAAGAAGAATGTGGATGAGTAACCTGAATCCCCTCCACGGCTGAGTTATTCCAGGGGAAGTTATGACTCCGGGGCCTTTGAGTTTGCAGACACTGGGGACATGGAGGGAAGGAAAGGCAGAACCAGGCAGAACTCTCCAGAGTGGCCAGGGTGTGCATTAGAATTGTCTGAAAAGCGCATTTAAAATGCAGAGACCCAGCCCCAAAAAGTCCGAATTGGTAGATCTAAGCCCAGAAATCTGCACTTTTAAGAAGCACACCTTCTTCATTCCCTGCTGCTCATTTTGATAAAGGCTTTTCTAGAGGTTTCCTAAGACAGCCAGCACTTCAGAGCTCAGTTCTGGGACTGGACTTGAGACAGACTTACAGCTGTGACACTATAAGCCGTGACCTCGGGTAAATTATCTAACTTCTCGGATTGTTTCCTCACTTTTCTTGTGTGGGTAAGGATAGCATGTATCTCATAAACTGGGATAAATACATATAAAGCTCTGAGCTCAAAGCCTGGCTCATTTTTAAATGCCAGACAAACGCAGCCGCATCCCAGCGTGCCACGGCCCGATCCAAACGGAGAAGTGGCCGTGGAGTCTGACCTCCCAGTCCCTCCTCCTCGCCACCTGGCTGCTGTCAACCAGGCCCCCTTGGGAGACAGCCCTGGGAGCTGTGGAGATAGCCTGGCCCTGCCGCAGGTAATGGCAGGATCGCAAGGTGACAGGTGAGAGTGTCAGATGAGCCAACAAGGAACAGGAAGCAGGAGGAGAAGAGGTTTTCAGAAAAGGCCGTCTCTGGGCTGTCGAAGCACAAGACGGGCCGTTTACAGCTATCTGCTTAGCTAGGGTGTTCTGAGGGAAGAGGTGAAAGGAGGGAGACTCCTGAAATGGAACTGCGCAGTCAGCAGGTTGGACTTAACGAGAATGGTGTTACGTAATATTGGGGGAGCTGTAAAGGAAGCATTTAGTGACCCAACATGTCACTTTGTGAAGCGTGACTGCCACTGCGGGGCCGAGGCAGGGAAGTGGGGGCGTCACTATTACAGTACCTAAAAATCCGTACAAACGGGCTGGGGGCAGGGCGCCATGAGGCTGGGCCACAGAGATGGAGGAGGCAGGGAGCCCTACTGGGCAGGTGGGGGTGGGAGCCTGCGGCCCTGGGGCCACATGCGGCCTTCTGGATCCTTGAGTGCGGCCTTTTGACTGAATCCAAATGTTACCAAACAAATCCTTTGAATAATGGGATTTGTTCTGTGAAGTTTGGATTCGGTCGAGGGCCGCAGTTGGGGACGTGGAGGGCCACGTGTGGCCTTGAGGCTGCAGGCTCCCCACCCCGGCGTGGCCCTAAGGATCCGCCTGCAGGCAAGGCCTCCTGCGGACCTCTGCCCCCTTACTCCTGGGTCAGAGTGGCCCAAGTGGCCGGGACTGCCCTCCTCACAGCCCACCTCCCCACAGCCAGCCTGGAATTCCCTCCCGTCTTCCGCAGGAGCCGAACCCACCGCGAGGGCCAGAGACTCACCAGTACAGGTAGTAGAAGAAGGAGAGGAGGTAGAAGGCCAGCTTGCACCAGGCCTCCTTCTGACAGTAACTCAAGGTGTCTGCGTTCATGACCACCGGCGGGTCATAGGCCAGCTCTGAACTGTCTGCCGGGCAGTGGAAATACCTGCAGGGAAAGAGGACATGGTGTCATTGGCTCTGAGGTTCTGGGACTTCTGACATCAGCTGGCCAAGCCCTCCTGGTGCGGGACTTCCGTGGGGCGACCCCTGCCCTGCAGCTGCCTGCCTTCGGCCCGAATCACAGGCCAGGCGCCGAGACGAGCAGCTCAGCCACTGCGTTCCAGCAGGTGAGTCCCCAGATGCTCAGCTCCACGGGCTTCGTGTGTTTTCACCCACACACAAAGCTGCTCCGACAGAGGGAGAAACGTGTCACCTGGTGTTGCCCAGGAGGCACGAGGAGGAGCCTCCTTCAGAACAGGTGCAGGTGTGGGGAAGGTAGGGCTACACTGCCGCTGCCTGGCTGGCATCGGGCCTACATTCTGCCCGAGAAACAACTTTGGGTTAAGTATTATCTCCTACCCAGACCCTCACTTAAAATCCTGAATACTCTGGAAGGGACATAATCTTCCCACTTGAGTGTAGAGTAATTTGCAGGTACTTTTCTTCTTGATAGAAGGACCCAGAACAGCACAAAGAACCTGGCCATCCGCGGGGAGAGCAGCCCAGAGGGAAGCTGAGTCAGCAGAAGAACGCGGCTGGGCCAGAGGAGGGGGAGACGGCTGGAGCGGGCCGTCCCCCTCACAATTCCTCATCCGCGTCAGCTCCACGGGAACTGGCCAGGCCACGGAGGAGAGGGGCTCTCGGGCTTGGTGACGCCAGGGCGGGAGCCTTCCCTACTTAGCCCCTTGGTAAGCTGTCCCCAGGCAGTCCCAGGACACTGTCCCCAGTGTCTGGCCACAGCCTCCTTGGACTTGCCCAAGAACAAAGTGCTGCTGAAATTGCCCAGCAGGTGCTTTTCGGTCACCTAGTAAAGACATCAGGAGGCCAAGAGTGCAAATGAGTGACTCTGCTGGGCTCTGGGACAGGCAGTCTTTCTGGTCCTGAGTAAGGACCCCGAGAGCTGGCTCTGACCAGGAGACTCATCGCACTGCTTTGAAGAACAGCCCTACAACGTAGCAGCTCACAGTGCCGGCGCCTCCGTTCCCTCCTCCCCAGACTGCAGAGGGCCGCGCTGACGGGATCTGTTAGCCGCACTGTGCTCCAAGGAAATCACAAGCCAGATTCCACGGTATCTGCCGGCTCGCGGCCCCCCAGGCCACGCTCCTTTCCCCTTCCCAGGAGCATGTTTCAGAAGCTATTTGCTTCTGCTGTGGTTTATGTCCCCAGGTGACCTCATTAAGTGGAGGCAGAGGGACAGGGGGCCACCTGGGTCTGTGGAAAGAACCAAAGCTCTGCTGCCCACCGGTCACCAGACTGACCTTTCTTGTTTCAGTCATTAGCCTGTCTGAGCCTCAACTTTCCCTGCTGTAAAATGGGATGAAATTGCCTACCTCAAAGGGCTGTTGTGACAATTATGTGAGGTGACATATGCAAGTAACCTGCAAAGAACAGGCAAAGAGTAAACAGTGGACAGTTCTACTTTTATTTAAGCAAATTGGGAGTGAGAGCAGAGGGGGACTTCTCTGCATGAGAAATGTCACTGGATGGGACCTACCGTAAAGGAGGGGAGGGAGGAGGGTGTGCGAGGGCTCTGAGTTTTAAAGGACTTCTCCCCTTCTCCTCTTTCTTCTTTCCCGTTCTGGGCACTTACTAACTACCAGGAACTCGGCTAGATCCTGTCAGGGATTCAAAGACAGTAAGACAAGGTTCCTACTGGCAAAGAGATCACAGCTGCTCCCTTCCTCTGTTACACTAACATTCCAAGTGTCAGGACACCGGCCAGCTTTCAGTGCACCTGTCGAAGTTTGCTAAATTAGCCACATTTTTGATATCCTGGCTTGACAACTCACTGCTTAAAGCACCTCGGGATGAGGTCCTTTCCTGGGGAGAAGAGCCACCCCCTGGGGAAGCGTGTGAGGTGGCCAGGACGTGACAGGGATTCACACAGAAGTGGGACGGAACCGCGGCCCTGCCAGCTCTGTGCAGTTGACATAACCTTTGTGAGTCTCTGTGTCCCCACGTGTGAAACAGGGAAAATGGGACCCACCTCAATCAGCTGTGGACACTGCAGGAGGGAAGCTCAGAGAGTCCCCGCGTGGGGACTCAATGTGCTCCCACAACATAATTCTACTTGACTTTTCTCTAATTTCAGATTTTAGCAGATTGCCTTTACTTAAAGTGGGACCGAATCATTTTCTTTCCTCCCTAAACCTGCGATTTCTTCTATCCTGCTCCTGGTCGTCGGCACCCTCCCCCTCCCAGCCACCCAGCTCAGGGGCGGCCTGTGCTTCTCCACCTGCACCCAGTCCCGGGCAAGGCCATCCAGTTCGTGTCCAAGGGCTCTCTTGTTCTCTCGCCATCCCGACTTCTCCGACCCGGGCCCAGTCTCCCTCATCTCTCTGCCTGGCATTTCACCGTGATGCCCTAATGAGACTGCATCCTCAATACTTCGCCCTCGGACCCGCCCTTTACACGCTGCCAGGGGCACATTCCTAAACATCAGATCCGATAATGCCATTTTCACCCTCCAAGGCCCTCCATACCAGAGGCTCAGCTCTCAACTCTGCCAGAACCCTACACCCAGCCTCCCTGGGCAATTACCGTTTCCCAGCACACCGAGCGCTCTCTCACCTCTGGGCCTTTGCACATGCTAGTCTCTCACCCTGGAATGTGCTTTTCCAGGTTTTGCAATGTCTCTTTTCAGTCCCATTCAAGTGCTTCTTTCTCTCTGCTCCTATATATATTCCTCATATGGTTGTTAAGAATATATTTCCCTCTCCCAGGAGGATGTGCATTCCTTGAGGGTGAGGACTATATTTTCATTTGTGTTGAAACGCCTTGCAATGCCGCCATGACGTATGTGTTCCATATATGTGCCACGTGAAGGAGGGAATGCTGAATGCTCTAGATGCGACTGAATATAGGCTCTATTTTATGGTAAAATGACAATGCTAAAACATTTTAGGGCACTGAAGCTCTGGTGGCAAGGGGTCAAGGGCTTACAATTTGTCTGCACGGTTACATTTCTACTCCTTTGGTATTCTCCACCCTGCCTCCTATATCCATATGGTGACTCTATTTCACAAAAAGCCCAGATCACATGATCTGATGCATGGCCTTAGCAGGGAATAGAATATTTGAAATCATAACTGTCCCAGAAAATCCAGCCCATCTGGTAAGTGCCTTTTTTTAATTAAGATATAACTTACATACCATAAAACTTACCCTTTAAAGTGCATAATTCGGTGGTTTTTAGCGTATTCATAGAGCTGTGAACTGTCACCACTATCTAATTTCAGAACGTATTCATCACCCTAAAAAGAAAACCCTATACCCATTAGCAGTCCTCCCTGCTCTCACTTCCGCCCGGACCCTGGCAAACGTCAATTTACTTTATGTCTCTATAGATTGGCCCATCCTGGGCATTGTATGTAAATGGAATAATACGATACGTGACCTTTTGTGTCCGGCTTCTTTCGCTTATATTTTCTTGAAGGTTCATCCATGCCGTGGCATGTACAGGTACTTCAAGTCTTTTTATTGCCAAATAATATTGCATCATATGAATAGACCACACTTTGTTTATCCATTCGTCCGCTGATGGACATTTGAGTCACTTCTGCCTTTTTGGCTATCGTGAATGCTGCTGTAGCCGTGTTCAACACTGGCCCCCGAGGCTGGGGCTGTGGTTAATGGCGCCAAAGAGAAAGGCCTTCCCTTATTGGACTTGCTGCCTAAGAGCAGCTTGGGAAGGGGGCTTTGGAGAGAGGGTCCCCGAGAGGAGGGGATGAGAGGACGGCACTGGGTGGCCGTCTGCTTGGGGAACATTGTCACCAGAGAGCAGGCTGCTCAGGCAGAGGAGATGACGGATAGGCCAGCCCCACAGACTTACCTCCAGAAGTGATAGAACAGCAGAGGGACGTTCAGCCCCAGTGTGAGCCACTCCTGCGCACACAGGAACATGATGCAGAAGAGGCTGTGGATGGAGTATTCGGGCAGCACCAGCTGCAGAGGGAGCAGAGACACAGCCTGGTTAGAGGCAGCAAAGGCCACTCCCGCGTCTACGGCAGCTGCTGCCTGGACACTGCCTCTCCCCTGCTCGTGGCACAGAGGCTCTCCCTGCAGCAGCAGAGTCACCGGCCCAAGACGGAGATCCATTTCTGGCGAGTTTTCTTCTTTACGATACAAGAACCATGTTTTATACCCAATCCCCAAACAGCACGGCCCCTCGTCACCCGACTTAACAGGAGACTGCACTTGCTCCTGGGCTCCACCTGTGGACGACCACTGTGAAGACTGGAAGAGCTGGTCCAGCCCACGTGACATCTGGCTCAGGGCAGGACCAGCAGGAGAAATACTGACAGCGTTTCCAGTGGTTCCATGTGTATCCTCCTACAGTAACTCACAAACCTACAGTGAATATGCATGTTTATTACAGATGTAGGCGGGTCAGGAAAAAATTGGGAAACAGCATTTTGCTGGATGGTGGCTGGATCAAGAGGAACCCAAGAGAAATAAGTAGTGACGATAAGGAGGGACGGTGCGGCCTCTGGGGAAGGGGGAAGAAACCAGCCCAGATCGGGGGGCCAGATGGTGGGAGGAAACCCGCAGGATGGCTGAGCTCCCTGTCCCTGCCCATCTACACAGGAAATGTGTAAAAAGAGCTTAAAAGGATTTGAGAACCTCCTCCAGCGGTGTTTCCATTTTAGCAGAAATCACAGTTGTAAGCTAATGGGTGATAGTAAGAAAGAAATTTGGTCTCTAGGCCAGGAGTAAGGCAGGCTGCAGATGGAGACACAAAGGCACCATCTTACCCAGGGAGATAGAGAGAGATGCTTATAAACATATTTATTTATATAACATATGAACGCACTCTGTGTATCGTTTTGGCCATCATGAATGCTTTGGTCTTCCCAAAAAATCTTTTGAACCATCTTTCCAGGCCTAACTCAAATGCCACTTTCTAATGGAAGCTCTGCCCCCTTCCCCTGTACCTCTGAGCCCCCAGCATCCTTTCTGGCCCTCCCCCACAACCTATCCATTGCGGGGTCATCAACCTCCTCTCACCGCCCAACGCACGCGGACAGACTCCTCCATCTGGCATCCTGCCAGCCGTCACAGCCCAGATTTGCTCTTTTCTCATCTCCATTTGCCAAGTGCCTTTGCACGGTGCCTGGCACCTAGACGACTTAACAAATACCTGGTAAAATGAATTGAACTGACCACGTGCGTGTGTTTGCCACATAGCTGGCTGGCATTAGGAATGCAGCCTGTGGTCACAAACCAAGATCTCCCTGGATGGGGAACAAACTCCCTCAAACTGTCCCCTTTGGGTATGGGACATGACTTTGATCTCTCAGTTTAGTCAGACGAGCTAACTATCCCAGATGGCAGATGCAGAGGGAGAAGCACATACACACAGTAAAAATAAAGACACGCACATGCACACGTGTAAGAAACGCATTTGGTAACCAAGGGGCCTTCTTTATTCCCAAGGTCCGATGCCGAATGAACTGCATTAGCCCACACCTTAGACTTCTCAGGCAGCCATCCTGGAGTCAGAGTAAAAGAGCCATCATTCCAGAGGAGGTGACCCTCAGTGGGTGCACTGGGTGCAGCCAGCCCCTGTGAATCTCAGCCACCTGGGGGAGGGGGTGTGCTCCATTATTTCTGCTTAGGGGACCTCAGCACCTCAGCGCTGTGCTTACCAACCCCCTCTGCAGGTGACCAATGCCGCACCCTCCTCTTCCCATTCAAAGAGAAAGCCCAGACCTGGGTGTGCCAGCGCGGGCATGCCGTGGCTGTGAGGTCTGCTGCGCACGTCTCTACATTTTTTAATCATCATCCTTTTTTAATCAGCCATTTAAGCTGCGGTAATTAACATGTTTAGAGACAGCCACTCTGGGCTTGAATCATCCATTATAGCTCCAACTCCAGCGACAAATCTCTGCCGGATTGCAGCTTGGATTTCGGTCCCACTGTTAATCACCACTGCGACTTCTCTCTTCAGGGCTTGATTTATAAAGGAGGCTGCAACCTTCCGAGCAGGGAGGATCCATCACTCTCCCTGTGCTGTGGAGAACTGCTTAGAGGTCTCCAACCTTATGGGGAGTGGGGAAAAAGTGGAGGAATTTATCCCGCTGTCTGGGCATCTTCTCCTAATTGCCTTTACTATCTGGAACAATGAACAGGACCCTTACAAGAGGTAGAAGCTCCTCTGATTACTCCAAGTGGTTTGGGGAGCGGTCCTCGCCTACTTCCCAGGTGCTCCCTGTCAATGATGACGTGGAAGATGCAGGGCACCTCTTCCTTCTAGACCAAATGGAAATCATCCAGGCCACGTGCATGAGCCCACCCTGACCATTACGGCTGCCCTCCACTCACATCCAGCACTAAGCCTTTTGGACCATGGCAAGGTGGCATTTCCCAGCTCCCAGGGGTTGAGTGGGGCTGGTGGGCTGTGGGCAGCAATGATGTGGAAGAGACGGGTGAACCATTTAATGGCCCGTATGAAATGCTCCAAAGTCTCTTTCTGTTCTCTCTGACATTGCCAAAAGCATTCAGGGTGGTGGGTACTCCATCATCCTGAAACCGTAGGAGAGATGCTCCCAGCCAACCATGATGGACTTAGAGTGTGAACAAGAAAGAAGCTTGTGTGTTGAGCTGATGAGAACTGAGTGCTGTTTCTCACCGTAGCACGATTTAACCTATCTTATCTGATACAGGCAGCCAGTGCAGAATGAGTAGTCGGTGGGAAGCGCAAAGTTGTGCTTTTTCCTCTTTATCCTCCCCCGACCATCTACCCGGCCCTTTCTTTTCTTTTTTTTGAGACAGAGTCTCGCTTCTGTTACCCGGGCTAGAGTGCGTGCCGTGGCGTCAGCCTAGCTCACAGCAACTTCAAACACCTGGGCTCAAGTGATCCTCCTGCTTCAGCCTCCCGAGTAGCTAGGACTACAGGCACACGCCACCATGCCCACCATATTTTTAATTGTCCAACCAATTTCTTTCTATTTTTAGTAGAGACGGGGTCTCACTCTTGCTCAGGCTGGTCTCGAACTCCTGAGCTCAAACAATCCACCCACCTCGGCCTCCCAGAGTGCTAGGATTACAGGCGTGAGCCCCCGCACCCGGCCCGGCCCTTTCTTTAACAAGCCATTGGGGCTGGCAGGACAGGGCTCCCTGCCACTGACACACCCAGGTAGCAGCTGCATAACCATCAGGCAGGTACAGAGCTTACTCATTGGCATGGGCAGTCGGACAGATGTTCCCTCCCGTCTCTGAGAGTATCTGTCATATAAAGACCACCCCTGAATCTACCAGCCAAGACACAGAAACGCTGGCCAGAGCCCATGACCCTGAGTCATCCCTTGGCTTTGGAAAATGTCGTTTTTTCCTAAGAGAAGCTATTGAATGGTGCCAGTCTCATTCTTCCATTCCATAAACACAGAAACTGTTTCATGCAGGCCACAGCCTATTGAATTCCCATGTCTTATTATGCCCTTTCTGCAGTTATAAATACTATTAATAAATCTCAATACAGGTATTGTGGGATTGTTGAAAAGATGGCAGTTCACTCCAACCAGTGGGGAAATCATGGAAGGTTTTGTGACCACAGAAAGTTGGAAAGGATGAGTAACATCCAATCATGTGTGGGAACCGGAGGTCGGCTTTCTAGAAGTGGAACAGTGAGACCAAAAGCACAGGGAAATGGAAGTCCCCGACCTGGGGTGGCTCCTTCACAAGGCCACCCTAAAGGGCCGCTTCTTTAGTGGCAGCAAGGCCAGGCCTGATTCCAGGTGAGGACTGGGTAAAATGCTAATTTAATCCCACCTGTCCTGACTTTCTGCCCAGATTCTGGCAGTCAATTTCCATTTGCCGGCCAGCATCTCCAGGTGGATGTTCCACAACCGCTTTGTGCTGAAAAATCGCGCTCCTCCCAGTGCCTGCAAACTCGACCTCCCACATTTCGAATTTCGGCTGACAGCAGCCGTCCCTGACTCCTCTAACCCATCGGGCTCCACCCGAGTCTGCTCCCCAGTCTTCCTTTGCTCCTTCACAGCCACTTGCCTTTGTTCCTTCGGTTTTATTTCTCCTGCCCCTGCTGGTCCGGGCCCCTGGACCTCCTCCCAAGGCTGGTGCAAGAACATTCTAGCAGGTTTCTGTCTCTGTACACATGCTCCCTCCACACAACAGAACAGTATACGCCATGTTCAACTCAGTGCTAAGCCTTCATCCACAACCTTGTTTTTCCAGGAATTTTAGTTGATTTTATTTGTGTTTGAAATATTTTATTTCTATTTATGCATCCTCTCACTCATTCACGTACCCATTCGTTTGCTGCTTTTTCCCACAAATGATTTGCAGCTGACTGGTACACTTTATAAGGAGGTAACGAGGGGCCACCTTCTGTCCTGTTTTCACTGCTGTGGTGGAGAGGGGGCACCAGCGTAGGTGGAGATACTCTTCCTATTCCCAAAGGAAGAAGAACTAGAGAGGGGCTGCGCCGTGTGGACTCGAGGGAATAACGCTCCCGGGTGGAGACAGGGAGTCCCAGGGGATGATGGACGGGCAGCAAGCATCCCTCGTGCTGGAGATCTATCTACTCCTGCTCCCAGGTGCACCCCATGGGGACAGGATTTCTGAGGGGCCGCTATAAGCACACCACCAAAAGCCACAGTAGCCACGGCCCAGGGGAGGATCCTGGGGTTGAGTTCAGCTCGAAGAGAGTAGAAGCTGTGGGACTCGGAGTCTCCACCCATCTCTGAATGGACCTCGTTGATTCAGACGAGTTTTTCAGCTGTAATCACATTGGGCTAAAAATATTAGCCCAGTGTCCCAAAGCGTCATACAAATTCCTGCCAGTTACGTAATAATGGACTGTGTGATACCGAGAAAAGCGGCGGACCATGCTGAGTCTTGCTTTCCTCACCTGTTAGATGCCGCGCCCACCAGGCAAGGACACGGGAGGCACTGTGAACCGAGGTGCTCCCAGCAGGGAGGAAACTTCAAAGGAAGATACCACTATTGTGATGAATGTGACCGTTACTGGTGTTAATAACCGCGTACAGGCTAATTGCCATCCTCAGGTAGATAACTTGTCACTCTTACCCCAAAGTCAGCAAAATGACCCAGAACAGAATTTGATTTCCTGATTCTCAATCCAGTCTCCTGACTCCCTCTGATTGAACCAAGCTTCCAGCTCCCTCAAGTGGGAAGAGAAGCCAAGGGCTGTCTAACAGCCTGCCTCCTGAACCATAAAAGCCCCAGTCCTTGCCTGTTTTCAGCCACAGCATTCTGGTTCCCTGTGTGTCTGCCCTGAGGTTTATCTGCCCCGGAGTCAAGGAGTGTGAAGAAAAAGAAAAGGATAATGTCTCTTTTATTTGATTCCCCAGCCCATACAAAACTAGCCCTAAAACAGAGGGTCCCTTCTGGGATGTGCGGGACAAAGACAATTTTCTCTTAAGTGTGCATCATGGAGACCTGTTCTCCGTTTGTTCCCAAATGAGCTATCATGCACAAGAGCACACAGCCAGCCTCTGCTCAATTTATGTCTGGGTGAGGGTCAGCAGGAGTGGGGGAATGGACGGCATGCTTGGGAAACTGGGATTTTGCTAAACCCCAAGACTATGACAAAGGCAGCTCCAAGCACTGTCAGGAAACCTCATTCTGAGCCCCTTTGCCCTAAGGAGGCCACTTTCTCCTTAGTCACTCAGGGTGACAGTCACCTTGGGAGAGCTGCACCAGCCTGGGTGTCTAGGGACCCCAACCCCAGATGGCGAGATAAAGTAGGAACACTCCACTGGCTACTTGGGTTGGGTTGACTTGAATATTGCCTATTTGATGGTGCTGCCATATTAAATTTTTTGACCTTCAAATTAGCAGCAAGGTTTATCAAATATTTTTAAGTGGTGAGCCAAAGAGTTTGGTATATAAGTAACTCAGCACAGAATCACCTATTCTAGAACTGGAATTTTAAGAGTCACCATAAAATGAATATGATACTTGCCGATTTTACTCCTACCAGGCACTGTGGACGTGTCTCAGAGCCCTTCACTGCCAGCAGCTCTCCTAAATGCCTGGACCAGGCATCACTTTGACCTTGGCCATCCACGGCCAGAATCAGACCCTCACAGCTGACCCCAGGGGAGAGGGCCAGTCTTCAAAGGAAACCAGCAGCAGAGCATTTTCCCAGGGGGCCTGTGCCAGGAACATGAGGGAAAATAAGGTGGAGACAGCAAGAGAAGAGGCTGCCTGTCTGACTGACCCAGGACCTGAAGATACCAGAATTTTCCTTCTGGCCTAGGGATCCCAGTGGTCAGTGAGGGCACAGAGGGTGGGGGGTCATGGAGTGCGGCTTCCAGCCCCAGATGGGCCTTCCCTCCAGCCTCCCCCTTTCCAACCCTGAGGGGCCCTCTGGTTTCTCTGCACCCTTTTCTTCACTCACCCTCTCTGAGCACATTTAATCCACAGGAATCTCCCTCTGCATGGGGAGAAGGCCACAGAGAGAGGAAAAGGCCCAGGGAGAGAGGGTGGGGGGCAAAACCAGCACCCCTCACTGCTCCTGGCTACCTAGTGTGCAAATGGCCCAGTTCACAGCTGGGCCCAGAGGCCACTGCAAGGACTTAGTCGTGCACTGGCCCATCTGCCCGCCCTCCCAGGCCACACACGCTGCAGACACTGCTCAAGGGGCTGCCTGACCTTCCTGGCCTCATCTCCTGGGGGACCAGCTGCCAGCCTGCTGACACTGACTGACCCAGGCACCTCTCGTCCCGCTGCTGTCTCCCTCGGGGCCCTCACCACCAGCAACACCCTGAACTGGGGACACTGGCCGACCATCCTGCATAAATTACAGATTTCCCAGGCTCTCCGCGGAGGAAATTCTCTTGCTCTGATCCAAAAGGAAAAGTGTGCGTGCACAACACCGTGAGGAAGACGGTGCCTTCCAGCAGAAAGTCACATGGCTCTCAGCTTGGTTTCTGGAAGAGAAGGAAACTGGGGAAGGAGGTGACAGAATGGGCCTAGCTCACTTCTCCACAGCCTTGCAATTCCCACCCATTTCTTGAAGCTTCGCTGTAGTTAGCAGTGGCTCTCAATCTTTACGGTACTTCAGAATCACCCGGAGCTTTTGCTAAAACACAGATTGCTGGCCCTACCCCCAGAGTTTTCCACTGGGCAGTTCTGGGCGGGGCCTGAGAGTCTGCCTTGCTAACAAGTCCCAAGTAAGCCGTTGAGAAGGTTGCTCCTCCAAGCTTGGTCCCCACACCAGCATCACCAGTTTTACCTGGGAGCTTGTCAGAAATGCGGGATTTTGGTCCCATCCCGGACCTTCTGAATCAGAGCCTGCATTATAACAAGATCTTCAGGTGATCTACCTATACATGAACGTTTGTGAAGTGGCCGCTCAGCACAGACTCCCAAAATAGGGTCCACCAGCCACCTGCATCGGACTCTCCTGGGGCACTTGTTAAAAATGCAGATCTCTGGGTTCCACTCTCCAGACTCTTGTGACAGAATTTTAATAAAAGCATTTGTTCTGTAAAGTCTGGATTCAGTCACAAGGCCACACTTAAGGACCTAGAAGGCCACATGTGGCCTTAAGACCACAGGTCCCCACCCCTGAAAGACTCTCTAGGCCAAGAAATCTGCGTTTTTCAGAAGCATCCCAGGTGGTTTTGTTAAACATTGAAGCTGAGAATCATAGACCAAGGGTTTGAAGAGCACGTGAAGCAGACACTTCCTTTGTGAAGACCCCGGGTCCCAAGCCAGGGCTGTGGGGCTCTGTACGCTTCAGGGGCTCGAGTCTGGGCAAGCAGCATTGGCCACGGAGAACGGTTCTACCTGGCTGCTGGCTCCCCCGGATCCCCCCTGGGCCTCCCTCGGGCGCTGCAGCCTCTCGTGTCAGAGGCGGGCTTTGGCATCCTCTGGGACAGAGCAAGCTCTCCCTGTCCTCCCACCTCCAGAACCCCCTCCAGTCCTGCATTCTGCCCGTCCTCACGGGCCACCGCTTCCTTCAACCTCACGAGCTCCTTCCAGCCGTCTCTGGCCTTCTTGGCATCTCAATGGACACCTTCTAGAGCTGGGAAGGGATCGGTCCCTTTTAGGACCAAACGTTTGGGTTCCAGCCTCCCTCTGCCCCCCCCCACTCCTCCCAGCTGGCCTTTCATGATTGTTTTCACACGGCATCAAGACGCACGTGAATCTCAAACCCTCTCTGTCAGTTTCCTCGCGCACTTGTTAAATTACTGAACCACCTAAGAGCCCACTCGCGGAGCAGACGAGAATAAAAGCACTCTCTCCAACAATGCCGTATTTTTAAAGGGACGAAAGTCTCCCACAACTTGCTGGCAATTCACAGCATCTTAGCACTCGAAACTACCCACTCCTTTTCTTCTTTTCTTTGAGCCGGGGAAGATGGGAGTAGGAATCGTGTTCAGAATATAGGGAGCGATTAGGCAAAGAAAGATTCATACTGTTTGAGAGAAGAGGCACTCACTGAGGTGAGGGAATGTTCCAGAATGGGGAGGCAGAGGGGTTAAGGGACACACCTGTTCCAGTGCTGGAGAGCCCCACGTGTGCCCCATTCAGCAAATATTTATTAGAGGCACTCACTATCATTGGTAGTGAGCGCACAGCAGCCTGGCTGGGAGACGCGACGGAAACGCTCGTGTGCGCCCCAGATTCTATAAACAGCAGACCCGGAACTGAGGCAGCGCAGGAGCAACCGGACGCAGGAGGAAAGGAGAGAAGAAACCGTTCATTCTGAGTGAGGACATGAGGAGGGGCCCCGTGAATGACTTTCTCTGAGTGGCGACTTAAAGTACGCGTTACATTACGGAAGGCAGAATGTGGTGGCAAAGGCATTCCCAGGGGACACCAGCACCGTCCTCTCACTGAGGTGTTTGAGAGAGTCACTTCTCTCTTTGTGTCCTGGGAAGAAAATCTGTTCCATCACGTGGGCCATCCCTTAAAAATCTACAAAAACGACATGGAGACCAGAGATCCCTTATGCCACCTCCTTTTTAAACCTGGGAGACTTCCAGGGAAGAGTCATGATGATTCCACCTGACCGGGGAAGCCGCATGGTGACAGGAAGAGGGCTCAGAGCAGAAACAAGTCCTCTTGCCTTTAGTTACCTAGCACTGGGCATATGACAATGAGTCTCAACATGGGACCCACCTGCCTAGAGCTCACCAGGGAACCCAGGCACAGCTGCGAGCCCTGCTCTCCTCTCGGACCTGTCCCAACCCCTGTCCCTCCCAGACCAGGGCAAAGGGGAAGAAGCCCAACTCTGGTAGGAGAAGAGGGCTCTATGCCCCAAGGCCACACCCAGCTACCTCCACTGCCCTCCCAGAGTGGTGTTTTCCATGCAAAGCTCCTGCCACCAGGTCTCTTGTGCAGAAAGAACCTGCCGTTTCCAGAGGAGGGAGTTGATCTAGCTGCACCAAGCCACTGCTCTTTAACAGAGTGAGCACCACCAGCTTGTAAAGGAGAACCTCTTTCAGGGTAAAAACAGATGATTATCCTACTTAATAGCTATTAAATGGTGTTAATTACCTGTTACATCCAGAAGGTTGGAAAAATTTTGCTCAAACAAACAAGAGAGTGAATTGAATGAGATAGCAAGTGTTGGCGCTGGGAAGGGAGTGTAAACTGTCCCATCGGCATCAGTTAATATTTGTTGAGTGCCCACTGGTGCATGCACAGGGAAGTAGGCAATTTGCTGAACGTCCTGACGGAGTCCTAAGTGCAAAGACATGACAAAGGAACAAGCCTCCCTCCCCACGGCCCAGGTAGAGGGGTTGTCTGAATTCGAGCATACGCATATGTGTTAGTCCAAGTCTGGCTCAGGTTCCTATTAGCTGGATTGTGCCAAGCTTTTCCAGGAGTTTGACCTAGCAAATTAACACATTGAAGAAAAGACAAAATAGTATCGTAACTTGTGCCTTCAGCAAGGGCTTGAGTGTCTTCGTAAAAATAGTCCTAGATTAAGAAACTAGGGACTTGGGCTGTAGCCCTGGCTATTAAGAAGCTATAGAACCTTGGGAAAACTATTTAATCTCAATGGGCTCAGTTTCTTCATCTATAAAATGAGAATAATAATAGTATCTAATTCATAGGACTGTTATGAGTATTAAATGAGTTAATATGTGTGAAGCCCTTAAAATAGTATGGGGCATACAGTAATGCCCCGTAAGCAGTAACTATTCTCTGTAAGGGGAGGCATTTGACCAGGTAACCTTTGCAGTCCTTTCAGTCCAAATTTTCCATACACTGTATAAAAAGCAGCAATTAAACTCCCTCGAAAATTAAACCAGTATATCTTCCCTTTCATTGTCCAATCGATTTCCAGTGCTTGCAAATTTTTGAAAATCCTCTTCCTCCACTAAGTTCTATCCCCAGAAACACCATGTGTTCTAGAGAATCTGATCATTTTGCATGTCAACAATAACTACTCCTGAGTAATAAAGCTCCCCGTGCTCCTGAAGAATGACTTTCCTCATCTGTCTTGAGTCACTACTATGTGTGTATGTGCCTATGCTGTTGGTTTGTGCCTTTGTGGGTCTCTCTCCGTAAACTTGTTCTGTCACCACAGGGACTGGCACCACAGTAAACACTCAGCAAATTCACCATTTAGTCATTCAACAAACATATGCTAAGAATCTACCACGCAGTGTCAGGAGCTGTGGCAGGCACTGGAGGAGCCGGGATGAGTCTGATGGGCTCAGAGACGATGCTCCGGGCATCCCCAGGCTGGTGGGAGAGACAGGACTGAACGCTGAACACCCTGCAGGCAGCACTTACACACGGTTAAGCAAGCAAGGGCGCAAAGGCAACAACCCACACTACAGGCAGTGGGGCCCGCAGCCTGGCGGGCAGCCACGGGCCAGGGACCCCCTGCAGAATCATAGAGACACCTTGGGTCATCTCCGAGTCTTGAGAATCACTATGACACACTGCAAGCGATTCAGTGAAAACCCTCTGCCCCAAATTAAAGAACAGGTTTCACATCCTGAAGTTTCACCCTTCCTCCTTCTCCCCTCCCCGGTCCCAGCCTCTATCACCTCTTCTCCCAGTGCCTCCCAGGTCACTCCTCAAAATCCCCTCCCTACATGCGCAGCCTGCTTTCTGAACCCCGAGTCCTCACACTGTACCCCTTTCCCAGAGCTCCATGCCTGCTGCTCACCCTAAGAATCTTGTCCTCTATGCATCTCCCCCAGCCCCAGCAGCCCCAGCAGCAAGTGACACAGACTTGTCCCTAGAGAAGCTGAGGCTACAGTGGGGACAGATGCTTTCTGTGATTCATTCAGCATTTGCTCATTCATTCATTCATTCGACATTTACTATATACCGGGCCCTGTGTGGCGGTGGTATACAGAAGGGAATAAGATGTCACCCCCATTGCATGAAGCGTACACCCTCGTGTAAAAGACACATGTCGTTATGAAGGAGAACATGATACGATGGATGAGGAGACAGACGGTCGCGGTGTGGGGGCCTGAGATTCTGGGAAGGCTGTCCTGAAGGCGAATCAAAGCTGAAGGAAGAGTGACCCTCTGGCCTCACCCTTTGCTTCCAGTGTTCCAGGCAAGAGACAGTGGTGGTCACACCCACCACCCAGGTTAGGGACAGGAGGGATAGAGTCGCATAGATGGGTTTGGAAAATGCTTAGGAGCTACCATCTGTAGAACTTAGTACATAATTGGACGAGAGGGTGAGGGTGAGCTACTCTCGGAAATCTTGCACGGCTGTGTGACAAACTGAACTGAGCAGCACTGGAAGAGAAAACGTTTTCTGGGGGAGATGCAAGCTCAGCACTGGCCAGTGTTGGGAGCCCCTGCAGGGCGTCCAAGGCAAGTGGGTGCAGAGGACTGGTCCTCAGAAGAGGGACTTGGAGGTTACGGAAACACTGGTGGCCAAGGCAATCCCAGGCTGAGATCAGATTTCCTGATGGGAGAGTGAAGAGGTGGGCAGTGAGACAAGATGAAGAATCGAGCCCAGGATTGAGGCCTTGGCCTCGTCAACGCTGGAGGAACGAGCAGGGAGAGAAATGCAGACAGGACGGAAGAGAACCAGAGGTGTGGGCTCAGGAGGGCAGGGGCGTCATGTTTAAAGATGAAGCCAGTGTCCCAGCCAGACACTGCCGAGGGAGACGAACATCATTCGGAATGGAGCGTGACCGCTGGATTCGGGACACTGAGGTCACTGCCACTTCATGCATCATCTAGGGAAGGACGGCCGTGAAAGGGGACATGCAGGGGGCAGCAGCTCGGGAGGCAGGTGGGAACAATTTTTTGGCTGGTTGGTGGTTTTCTAGAGGCATATGAGATGAGCAGCTCTACAGGGATACTGACCCCATCCCTTGCCACGTAAGGTAACATGAACTCTGGATTGGTCTGAAGCCTGAATACTAGGTTTTCATTTTAAGTGGCCAACTGACAGATGAATTTTTGGAATGCAAGCAATCCATTTATAATTTGGGGACAGTCCGTGTTTCTGTATCCCTCACAGCTCTCAGGGATGGTGCTGTCATGTGTCTTAGAGTAGGTGTTCAATAAGAACTCAATCAATGGGTGGATTCATGAAACGATCCTGAGGTCTGATTAATCACTTCTCTCTGAAATCTCAACCGGGGCCAGCTCATTCGGTCCATCCACGCGCTCAGCAGACATTATTCAGGGTCTAACATGTACCGAGCCCTGGGGTGGGCAGAACTTACACCACCTCGAACCACAGCACAAGTGATGTGTGCAAAGCACAAGCAAGTCCTTTCAAACGTGTCCTCCATGCACACTGGGAAGCACAAAGCAAGCTGCTCCCCACACTCCCTGCAAAGCGAGGCTCCCTGTGTGTATTCGGTCCCTTGAAGGCAGCAAAGGAGACAGACCAGCATACGTCTCCTCTCTTCCCCCGCCGCTGGCAACTCCCCACTATCTTCCACACTTTCCCCTAGTGCACCTGAGAGCTTGGTCCCAGTAAGCTGGTTCTCAGTGAGCTTAAGGAATGGGGGAATCTTACAAAAGTATATGCTTTTGTGACACTGTTCTGATAGAAAATTCCAGAAATGTTAGACTTAAAAGTAGGGGCTCCCGGAGCCATCCTGTCTGTGACTTCCAAACTGGAGGCTGCTCTAATTCCAGGGAGCCCAGGCCTTGTAGAAGCTGCGTAGGAGACACATAACACTGATGCTCTATGTTACAGACTGATTGAAAATTGCACTGAAACCGGAGGTACTAAAACAGACCGATTTCATCCTGGGTAGAAAATAGCTTATGCTTTCCTCCTTTCTTCCAATAAAACCAGGCTATGTGCATATAAGCTGGTTAATAATAGCTAATTCAGCCCCAACCACCATGTATCTCATTTATTCCTTGCCATCAACGTATGAAGTAGGTGATTTTATAATCTCCGTTTTGCAGAGCAGGAAACTGAAGTTTAGAGAATTCAAAGTAGCTTGCCTACAGTCATATATAGCCTTTTAGTGACTCAAATCAAGACTGCAGCCCTGACCTCTGGTCCCAAAGCACATGTGCACTTACAGAAACAAACCCTGGGACTGCACACACACACAGACACACTGAACAGTCGAAGCAGGGCGAGAGCTTGGTGTCAACAATTCTACTTGGAACTACGCAAAGACTTGGCCATGACAATCAAAACCACACATACTTCTCAGCACATAAATGTTTTCTCTGTCTGGCTTTTCAATAAAACCAGAGACATTTTCTGGAAGTCACAGGTGCAGTGATTATGATTTAAACACACAATCAGACTGCAGTGGTCTCCAAGGCCACGTGTGTTTGATACCTGGTTAACACGCTGCTGAAGATCATATTTCCCTGAAGATTGGGGCTCAACACCACTACATCAAGAAAAGGATATGCAACAACAAGGATGTTCAGCATGCTGGGAGGTTTTGAAAGAGTTTTAGGAGATTTAGCTAATTAATTGAGATTATTTAATGTTAACGTTTCAGGCTGAGCAGTGCTGACAAAATGGTGTGGCAGGTGGAAAATCTGAGAAGTTTGGAAACTTAGTATAAAGCTCTCTGGAGTTTTCAAGGTGGTTGCCACAGCAACCTCAGGGACCAGATTCCGGAAGAGCTGAAACATTCTATTTTAAAAACACCCCAGTGATCATCAGAGAGCCAGACTGAAACAACCAAATAATAAGGTGCCTCCTGAAAATTCTTATAAAGATGAGCATCTTCCCAAACTGGAAATAAATCAATCTATGAGGAATATTTTAACCCTGGAAGCAAAGTGACTCTCCAGAGATCTGATTATCACCTGTATCTTGCACGAAATATTGAAATTAAAGGATCCTCTTTCCGCTTGAATTTCCTCTAAACTCCTGGCTACATTAAAAGTTCCCGCTACCCTTCAAGTTTCACCTCTTCGAAGAAGTCTCTCTTGCATGCATTCGTTCGTTCAACAGACACTTGCTGAATGATTCGTCACATTACCGTGAGTGACATGTCCTGCCAGGTGACCCCAAGGAGAGATGACTTAATGCCACAGCCCTGCCTGTAGGAAGAGTAAGGTCCAGGAGGAGGGATCAGAAAGAAACATGAACACCCACAACACGTGTCAGCATGAGACCGTCTCCGTGACTATAAGGTCCCCAGAGGCACTCGCTCCCAAAACCGTGGCACATCAGAACCCTTTGGTAGACCTTTACAAAAATGCAGATCTTCAAGTTCCACTTCAGAATTTCTGGAGGGTGGAGTCCAGAGAGCCGTATTTTAAATGCTGTTCCGTACGCAACCAGGTTTGGAAACAACTGCTAACGGTGAGAAGAAGAACATATTCCTAGCTGATACGGTCATTAAAGATTTTGTGGAAGTGGATGGGGTTTGCATGAGCCTTTATCATGTAGGAAACATGTGGCACCCAAAGGGAGGGGATGTTGCCTGGCTGGCCCAAGTTTAACACATTGACTGCCACAGTAAAAGAAAAAAAATTGTTCCTCGCGGCCACAGTGTTTTATTAGGAAAATAGAATAAAAACTTTGAAAACAAAATGATTCTTTCTGATTTCATGAAAAATTTGTTATTTTTCATCGTTTTCTGTGCATGAATTATATTCAACTTAAAAAAATAGTTCTCTCAGCAGCTCCCAAGGTGAAGAGATGTGAGTTACACATGTTTCACGAGGCCCTAGGCTCAAAACGAGCATGAGTTAAATACAACTCACATGGCACTTAGCGTGTTAAGCTGGGGAGAACCAGAACAGCCTCCGGGGAAGGGCCATGAAGGTCAGCCTGAGGAGTCGGGACCTGATGCCACAAGCAACGAGGAACCATCAAAGGCCTCTAAGAACAGGAGTGACGTGCACAGCTGTGTTAGCAGAAATAATTTTGAGGAGTTGTGATGGATGGATTGGCAAAAGTTGGCATCTAGCTTTAGAGAAACCACTAAAGAAACCTCTGTTTCTTAAAAGTAAAGAGATTAAAAACCTAAGTTGGTTACAATAGGAATGAAAAGGAAGAGATGAAGAAACATTATTTAAAAATGATAAATACTGCTTTGTTTCAAAATGGATTGTAGGTGGTTGAAAAATGTGTTAATCATGACATTTATCTCTAGGCAGCTATATTTAGTGATACCTAGGATCATGCTTAATTTATTTGTGTTTAAAATTTTTCTCTTGGTTTATTTCATTTCCCACTTCAGAGAAGATGCAATTTTATAGACACCCATCTACTGAGTGCCTCTTCTGTGCTGGGGCTGCACAGGCACCATGGGGGACTCAAGGTGGGAGATGTAGCCTTGGCCCTCGGGGAGAGAGGTCAAACTTGTAGACAAGACATTATGCAGGAGGATGCTAAAAAATCTAGCATTAATAAAATAGAGAAGGCAGAGATTATTTCTTGTTTAGTAGAATAGAGAAGACTTCATAGAATGGTGACATTTGAGTTGAAACTGAAAGATAGCATTTTGGCCAACAGAGAAGAAAATTCCAGGTGAGAAAATAGTGTAAGAAATGACACGAGGATCAAAAATCGCAAAGCAGAGACTGTGTCCTTTGTATCTCTATTTCCAGCCCTGGGTACAATTTTTGGCACATAGTAGGTGCTCAATAAATGGATGAGTTAGTGGGTTTTTGAAAGGAAGAAGAGTTAAAAGATAGATTAAGGGGAAATCACAGAGCACCTCAGAAGCAACGCTAAGCCCTTTCGTGGTCACTTATTCGCCAAAACTGGGATCCAGAGAAGGGTTCTGGATGCAGAGGTTGTATGTGATCAAGGTTTGCTTACTGCCCAGCAATGTGCAGGGTGAATGGGGGAGGAGACTAGGGAACAGACCAAAGACCAAAACAAAAAACTAACGGACAAGCAAACAAACTCGGAAGCCTCTGTAAAAGTCCAGGCAAAAGAAATAAATGTCTGTGCTCTTCGAGCAGTGGCCAGGAGGAGAAGGGTTGTAATTCATGAAGCACTTCAGAAACAGAATCCACGGAATGACAAGAGATGCGGCGTCAAACCTGGATAACATGGAAGACAGTGTCTCAGGTAACCAAGGCTGAGAGCACGCAGCTGTGAAGCGCTGCAGCAGCCCCGCCAGCTGCGGTTTCTCTTTCCGCGGTTTCAGTTACCCACAGTCAACCACATCCAAAAATAGGCGAGTGCAGTAAGATATTTTGAGAGAGAAAGAGACTGTATTCACAAAACTTTTATGATAGTAGATTGTTATAATTGTTCTATTATTAGTTATTATTAATCTTTTACTGCATCTAATTTATAAGTTACATTTTATCATAGGTATGTATGTACAGGAAAAAAACCATAGTAAATACAGGGCACTATCTGTAGTTTCAGGCATCCACTGGGGGTCTTGGAACTTATCATCCATGGGTAAGGGGAGACTATTATAATGAGTTTCTGGCAGGTTGAATGAAGGGAGAACCCTGATCCCTTCTCTTCCTCTCTCTACATTCCTGCTTCAACCCACAAAATAGCAATTCCCACCAACTTTCCCCTGTGTTGGGGAAGCCTGTGGCCTGGCTTCTCTTGCTCTGGGACCTGCCTGACCTTAAACTGCATGCATTCTCCTTCTCTACTCCTGCAAGAGGTGGTAGGTTCGTGTGGTCAGGGTCCAGAGCCTGCCTCCTTGGCAACCCACAAGCCTGGAGCCCACCCCTCCTCAATAGTCACTTTCTCTCTCCTACCCTCCAAGGTGCTGGAGTCCCGCCATGCCCCTCCAGGCAGCTGGCTGACACAACACGGTGTTTTCACCCCCACCTAGACACTTGTGTCGGTTCTCAGTTGGTTCAAAACCCAAAGAAGTAGAGAAGTGTGATTCATTAGCACTCCTAAGCCCGAGACCGAGTTTGAGGTACAATGAGTAGACTCAGATAAAGAAGCCCAACAGAAAACTAAAATGTTTACCTGGAATGCAAGAGCGAGAGAGTAGGATAGGAGGTATAGAGTTGGGGCTGCTGGAAGACGAACGATGACAGAAACTCCAGTATTGGAGGAGATGAGCTCTGGGGAGAGCAGAGCCTCACACTCAACAGCACACCGCGCCAGACAGGTGCGAGTGGCACGAGTGGAGGTGATCGACGGGCAGACAGCCCCTGCAAAGGGGTCATCTACTACCCAACCCCAGCTGATTTCTGTCTTGAGGAATGTGAACACACTATTGCCAGATCCTGTGAATTTTTTTTAAAGAAGCTTAAAATTCAAATTTTTGCATGTAATTTTCAGATTCCTAAAATGTTACATGGGTCAAACAAAACAAATTTTGCAGACCATATCTGACCCACAGGCTGCCAATTGCAACTCTCAGTATAGAGCAAGAAGGAAACAAGGTCAAGGGCAGAACATGCATGAACACTTACATTTGGGGTATGAGGGATGGGAAGGAGACAAAAAGAAGACAGAGATGAGTGTGCACGAGACAGAAGGAAAACTAAGATGCTCTCACACCAGCAAGCCAACAAGGAGGAGGTGACTGGTCATGTCATACCACAGAGAGGTCAAGGGAACAAAGGGAAAAATCAGCCTGTTGTAGCTGGCAATTGGGATGTCACTGGAGACCTTCCGTTGCCAGTTTCAACAGAATGAAAGGCACATCTGCTGGTCTGCAAGGGATTCTGCCATGAGTAGGCGTGAGGAAGTGCAGGCAAGGAGCGCGAACAACTCTTTCCAGAGCTGGGCGATACACGAAAGAAGCAGTGTGTGGGTTGGTAGTGTGAAGGGCCACCAAGGCCAGTGAAATTTTTTAGAACAAGGAAGACGAGATGTGTTTGAAGATGAGAAAAATAAAGTGCTGGATAACAACGAGAGAGAGAAGGTACCGAAAGAGGGAGCCAGTCTGGATGCACTGCAGAGTGAGTCAGAGGGGACCGATCATGGGAGGCACTAAATGGGGCCGAGGCAGCCCTGAGATGGGAGAGGTCGGAGAGGCACAAATGCAAAGTGCAGGGGACAGAGAGAGGGCACTTGGCATCAACGGCCTCCACTCACGTGAGACCATCGGTGGCTGAGAAGGAAGAGGTGGCGGGGCGGCAAGATCACCAGGAAACCTAAGGAAGGTGGCGAAAGCCAGCAGCAGCCCACACCGAGGCAGCGTGGTCACGGAAGAGGACGAGCCGGGACAGCCCCAGGGCAGGAGGACTCTGCTGCAGTCAGAGGCTGGGAATTCCAGCGGACAGGGACGGTCTCAGCAGTGCCTGGGCCACTCAGCAGAGTGGAACTGACAGGTGGGAAAGGCGTGTCAGTAAGGACGGGACAACAATGGGGGAAGCATGCTCACTCCTTGTGTGCCTTCCCTCAAAGCCGCACACAGCAGGCACAGCCGGGCTCCCGGCCACGCTGCTCAAAACAATGTGCATACGAAGGTCTTGTTAAAATGCAGATTATGATCCCATAGGTCTGGGTGGGGCATGAGATTCTGCATTTATACAAAACAAGCTCCCAGGTGATGTCAAAGCTGCTGGTCCGTGGACCACTTGGATAGCAACAGTTTAAGGACTCACGTGGCCAAGTCCACGATGGGGGAGAGAGAAGAATGTCTGCTTCCGTACACTTCATGGCTAACTCTCAACCATCCACACCAATATGGTGGAGAGGTGCTCTATTCAAGGCTGGGGGTGGTTGAAGTGTGTTTTGTGCTTATTAGTTTTCATCCAACAGGTTTGCTCTCCTGATGACATTTGCTTACATTTTTATTAAAATGAACTTCTCTTTCCCATGGTCAGAAGGAGAGGTAGCCAACTAGAGATTGGATATCTGCCATATATAATAAGAAGGATTATCCACATGTGAATGATGGAAAGTCAACAGGATTTGGACATTCGAAATGAATAAATAGTCCAATGAAACAAAGGTGAATGTTGCCATGGGGGAACCCCAGACTTGGAGAAGGAGGAGATGGGTTAGTCCTAACTCTGCCGTGGAGTGGCACTGGGGTGTCTGTCTCCCTGTACCTTTGTTACCTTCAGTGAAGGAGCCAGGCTGGAATTCACTATGGCCCTTTCTAGCTGTAACAGTCTACAGTTGTAACCTGGAGAACGGTGACTACAGGGTTACCAGAACCGAACACACCTCCCCTTCCACCTTTCATTCACCAAACATTCACTGAACATCTGCGACGTGCAGCACCAGAGGTTGGTCTCACAACAGACCCAGTCCCTGTCCTCCAGCAGGTCCCAGTCCACTGGGGAGAGAAAAATACAGTGCAGTCTGGTGAGTGCCAGGGTGGACATTAGCCTGGGGTATGAGGGGAACCCCCAGAAGGGCGCAGACTCCAACTGAGGAAGGAGGCAAAAGGCTTCCCATAAGCAGTGAGCCAAGCTAAGTTTCAAAGAATGGGTAGAGTCAGCTCAAAAAACCAAACAAATAAACAAAAAAACACGGAGGAGGAATGAGCATGAAGGGTGAGAGTGAACAGTGATTAATTCAGCAAGGCTGGGGCAGGGCACAGTGGCAGCTTGGGAGGGACCATCGCCCTCTGCACAACCTTCTCAGCAACCCACAGTTGCTGCTGCTAAGGAGAGAGCAGACACCACCTGTCCCTGCCTTGCCCTCCCCAGTGAGGGAGCTGAGCAGTTTATAACAGGGTCTCAACGCCTTGAACATCCAGCACAAAAAAACACAGAACAGGAGATCCTGGAAGGGAGAGAAAAAGAGGGGGTGAAGACACCGAGCCTCCAGAAAAGGTATTGGTCAGAGTGGCCGTGACTCTGGATCCCTAAGAAAGAACAAACACCACCATGACGGGTGCCAGAGCTGCGCACAGCGGGCACACGGGAACTGCCTCTTCCCAAGAGCCAAGCGCAGGCCAGGCCAGCATCCTGTTTACTTGCCGGTTTTCCCATGTAAATACTTATATGGGCAAAATAAAATATGCAGCCTTTATTGTAGTGCTTCTCAACCTTGCTGCTCATTAGAAATACCTGGGGAACTTTTAAAAACTACCCACATTCAGGGGCTCTTCAAAAAGGTCAATGTCATGAAAAAAGAGTGGAGAGACTGTTCTAGATAAAGGAGACCACAGGAAACATGACAACTAGATGAAACGTGTGATCGTTGATTGGACCCTAGATTTAAAAAAAACCACAACTATAAAAAACATCATTAGGAAAACAGGGGAATATGACCATGAACTACAATTAGGTAACATTATTATCGCCGTGTCCTTAGGTGTGACGATGGGATTGCGGCTGTGTCAGGAAGGTGCTTGCGGAAGAGGACCCTTGATGCGCTCGACCGAACGGTCCCGCAAAAGCACATCGCGTGTGCGCAGGGCGGCAAACTGTTAACAAGTGTGAAGCTCCGCGAAGACTGTCAGGTGTTCACTGCACAGCTCTTTCGCCATTCCCTTACATTTGACACTTTCCAAAACAAAAAGTTAAGTGAGACTCTTTGGGGATGGGGCCCTGCATCTGGATCCCTGGGTTTAAAAGCTCCCCAGGGGATTCAAACGTGAATAATCCTTCATAATATTACCTACTGCTGACATTAACCCTCGCAAAGTCCCCAGCCGGCTTTCAGGGTCTTTAGGGTGCTGCAGGACCACGCTGTTCTTGACAGAGCCTTGCCGTCTGTACCTGTGTTTCCAGGAGAGGAAAGGCTATGTCTACACCCCTCTCTGATGACCAGAGACTCATGGAGGTCCCGGAGGGGTCCTCCTGCTGTGTAGATGATGCAGTTTACTCACATAAGGCAGGACACACACCATTCCTTCGCCTGCCACCCTGTGCCTTGCCCCACACTGTGCACTGCTGTGACCCACGTGGCCACCTCCTGAACAGCAGGTCAAGCGCTCACTCCACTGAAGGTGCACCCCTGAGAGGCGCACAGACCACATGCAGGGTCCATTCCACCGCAACTCCGGCCTCGCTCATAGCATGGCGGTACACCGTTGTGCACTGCGTGCAGCTGCCTTGGGAGCCCACAGAGCAGCGTGACTCGCCTGTGTTGGAGCGACGGGTGTGCAGGTGCTTACCTTGTTCTGCCTAAATACCTACTGCACGATGAACCAGCTGGCGGCGGGCAACAGGGCTAACAGGATCAACAGTTCTGCAGAGCCAGGAAATAGCTCACCTGTGTGAAAATACTAGGAATATTTTTGCCTTGTGAAAAGGAAATGAACTCCTATCTTTCAGGGAAAGGAAATTGCCTTGGAAACTCTATTCTTAGCTCAAGAACCAGGAAGGGATACTTGAAAGAGGCAATCCGGCAGGTAAATGCACTGACGCCACAGAAATCAGTAGCTGCCCATCGTCATCACCAGGCCTAAAAAACTACGCTCTGTGACAGACACTGCAGAGTGCTCTTTGGCGCTCTGTTTTTCAGACTTGGCCGCACATTGGAATCACTTGGAGAGTTTTCAAAAAAAATACTGATGCTGGGTCCCATCCCCAGAGATTCTGACTTAATTGGTTTGGGATGAATTCTGGGCATCAGGATGTTTAAAATTCCCCCCCATGTGACTCTAATGTGCAGCAAAGTTTGACAACCTCTGCTAAGCAGGCTTCATCGCTCACGTTCATTAATACATTGAAGCTGCCCGTGGTGGCCCAGCTGGTCTGGTGGCCACCTTCCACCTTGCTGTTCCTCTTCCCTCCTGGGGACAAAGCCATGTAGGGTATGTGAACACCAGGTCATTGGCTTCTCACAATCTTCTGGCCCCTCAAAACAGAAACAAGGCTTTGACCAGCTGGGACAGATAGGCCTTAGGAGGTCAGAAGTGTTCCCAGCTCTGGAAGTAAGTAGGGCAGTAGCCTGCCCCCAGCTTGCACATTAGTACCAGCTGGGCGGCATTCATAAAATGCTGAGGCCCTGGCCTCACCACCTGAGTTTCCAATTCAGCCATGAGGTTTGGACACAGAAATTAAAAGTCAGCCCTTAAAGCTGTGTGTTTCTGCAGGCCCAGGGCAGCAGAGGGACGGGCTTCTGGCAGTGGGAACATCTCTGCAGCTTCTAACTGACCTGCAAGGACAGGAGGGAGGAAGGCACAAGGGGGAGGGGTTAGTGAGGGGAGAGTTAGGATCTCGGGGTCTGCGGGGTCTCTAACAGAAACTCTCCACATTAGAACAGGCATTAGAACCCCCGGGAGCTTTCTGAAAACAGCACTGCATGCCCTCTTGTCTAATTAAGTGAGACTCTCTGGGGGTGAGGTCCTATATCTGGATCCCTGGGTTTTCAAAGCTCCCCAGAGGACTCAAACGTGCTGCTGAGATTGAGAAAGCTGGTCCATGAGAACAAGCTCCTGACTGCTGCACTTTGCACCTACCTGGGCCTGTACCTGGGTGCCAAGGACGGCAGGCCACCTGTGCAACAGGCCAGCCTGTGGGCTCCCCAGGAGCATCTAGTCATGGGGACACTGGTGTAGGGAAACAGACATTCTCACACTGCTGGTGGGAATGCAAATTGCTTCGACTTTTTTGGAAAAATAATCTGGCAATTTTTAGAAAAACGCAAGTTCACATACTCTGTAGCCTGAGGATCACACTCCTGGCATAGAAGCACACAAAGGTGTTTATTACTAATATGGTCCGAACAAACAAAACTGAAAGCATACACGATGTCCATAAATATAGAAATGGCTGAGTAAATTGTGTGTACTACTGAATGTTATGAAAGCTTGTGCAATTATTTTTAAGAGTGATCTATAGCTATTGACCTAAAGAAACATCCATGATATAATGATATGTGGGGTGGGGCGGGGGGAAACTAGTTATAGAGGAACAATTTTTTCCATTATGGAGAAAAAGAAACAAAAAACCCAACTCTGAGTGTGCATATGTATCTGTCTGTCTGAATGTGCATGGAGATGCGGTATAAACAAAGCCCACAAGGCCAGGCTTTTAATACGAGTTGTGTCACAGAGTTAGGAAGGAGCAGGTGGGAGAGTTTACTAACATTTTCTTCATATCATCGTGCATCATTTTATTAGTGAAAATTAGGACATACTACTTTTATAATTAAAACAATTAATTAAAAAAAAAACAGCAAGCTCTGGGGTAGGACTGCCTGGATCCAAACCCGGCTGTGTATGTCACAGCTCAAATTTTTAACCTCTCTGCCCCTCATTTTCCTTCTCAGTGGGAGCTTGGGGAACCACGGTGCTGTCCACATCAGAGCGCTGCTGTATTAGGTGAGATGATCCAGCCAAGCACTTTCCACAGTGTCTGGCATGTTACACGTCACATAGAATTCTTTATAAACAGTGTTATGGACAAACTTTACTTAAGCCGCCGGTATAAGCTAAATGCTGTGTCTCCCCAAAATTCAGATGTTGAGACCCTACCTATGTGATGGTGTTAGGAAGTAGGGTCTTTGGGAGGTGACTGGGATTAGATGAGGTCATAAGAGTGGGACTCTCATCAGTGGGATCAGTATCCTTATAAGAGTTCCCAGAGAGCTCGCTTCCTCTCTCCACCATGTGACCACACGGTCAAAAGATGGCCATCCAGGAACCACAAAACAGCCCTCTACAGACAAAGCTGCTGGTGCCTCGATCTTCATGTCCCAGCCTCCAGAACTGTGAGAAATATACTTCTGTTGTTTGAGCCACACAACCATTTTGTTACAGCAGCACAAATGGATTGAGACAGCCACTGAGAACCTAACTCTTGGCTAACCTCACTTCCCCTGGCAAAGACGAAGAGCCCAGGCCCCCTTCCTCTCTCTGTGTAGCACAGCGAGGCCCCAGGGCGGCCTCCCCTGAGACGTGTGCACCTAACAACTTCATCTGTGCAGCCTGCACAGCGCTACGGGTGGGTGGTCCGTGTTCTTTGTTACTTCCTTCAACCCCACAATGGGTCATTCTGTCCTGCTGCTAAGTGACAACTTCTGGGCAGTGAAGTGCTTGGAATCTCCTGGGAAGGGATGTCCTATAAACAAAAATAGTTATAATAATTATGTAACTTCAGCCCCACTCAGCAACTGGCACTTCTGCAGAATCTCATGTCACAGATGTATGTGGCCCTGACCCTGGGCCTGTTGGGGAGACAGAAACCAGAGCTAATTAGAATAATGGATGACCTGTGTTTTGTCCAAAGTGCACCAAGCCTAGGCTCAGGCAACGGCTCTGCGCCCCGCTGCCTGCAGGGCGTGTGGCAGCATGAGGGGGCGGGGCCGAGCACCGTCTGTTGGGCCATCTCCCCTGGAGAATGATGGGCGGAGACTTTACACGCTTCTCCAAGTTTGCTTTTTATTCTGACAAACACGATAAAACCCAACTGAAAGAGGATTCAACTTTTGCCCTTGCCTTCTCTGAATTACACCTGTGATAATCGGAAAATGCTAGAAAAATCAAAACCCAGGGGCTCACTATTCACTCTAGTTGCTGTTCACCAAGGAACAGAATTCGAGGGTAAGTCAATCATTTCTCCTAACCAAGGAGATGTTGTTTCCACGAAAACTCTCCTCTCGTGCACAGATCCTGTTACAGGCTGAAACATGCCCCACCCTCAAATCCATAAGTTGAAGTCCCAACCCTCAGGATCTCAAAATGTGATGGTATTTGGAGATAAGATCTTTAAAGAGGGAATTAGGGTTAAAGAGGTCATTAGCGTGGGCTCTAATCCCATATGACTGGCATCCTTGTAAGAAGAGGAGGTTACAACACAGATACACACAGAGGGAGACTGTGTGAAGACGCAGAGAGAAGACGGCCAACCAAAGGCCAAGGAGAGAGGCCTCAGAGAAACCAACTCTGCTGACACCTTGAACTCGTACTTCTAGCCTCCAGAACTGTGAGAAAATAAATTTCTGTGGTTTCAGCCGCCCAGCTGTGGTACCATAACCCTAACCCCTGACCAAGGCTGTTACGCCAGCCCCAGCTCACCGCTACGGCTCCCCAGGGGGCCGGCACAAGGGAGCACAGTGTCCTCTGAAGGCTGTTTCTGCAGAACCATCAGTGTCACATTGGTCTGTTGAAATTGCCTTTGGACAAAACCTCAGCCTGTTTTTGACTTGGAGGGTGAGAATCAGTCAAGAAAGGACGGCGCACACGAGGCTGACCATGGGTCACATGGACGGGTAGGTGCCGGCATGTCAGGGATGGAGCCCAGGTGTGCTCTGAAAGTCTCGGTGGTGCAGAGGTGTCCAGGGAAAAGGAGGGCAGGGGTTTGGGATCAGAAGGAGATTTGAATCCACACCTGCCCTTATGAGTGACCTGGGCAAGGGAACAACCCTGCCCATCTCTGCCTCACAGCAGTGTGGTGAGAATGAGTGAGACACTGTGGCTAAAGCACCTCGCAGTCACCCAGTCACTGCAGAGTTTGTTCCACTCATTCATTCATTCATTCTGTCAGCAAAGCATTACTGCCTGTGTGCTGTTTTCTCGGCAAAGTGCCGAGCTGTGAACAAGATATGAAGTCAGCGCCCTCACTAACTTTCTAGCCTGCCGAGGAAAGCAAACATTTGACAAATTATTAATATTGTATTTTCCAATTTCCCCTCCCACACCCATCTTCCTTTTAAAGCCCAGATTATTTGTGCTTGAAATATGTCACCAATAACTCAAAATAGCCCAATGTCCATCACTCTTGCTTTCCGTTAACAGTTGACATCGCCACTATCAGAAACATCTGAAGGATCACAATGGCACGTATTAAAGTCCAGCGCATGCAGAGGATGGCACTGATCCTCCGAGAAGATATATTGCTTGTCATTTCTTCAGTACGTCCTGCTGGTGTAATCTGAACCATAAATATGCCCTGACAGCAGGAACCTGCCCAAGTGGCTCCTTTTTTCGGTTCCCACCAGGACACCAGTGGCACTGGCGCTACCTTATGCTGATGCACTGAGTGGTAACGGCAGTGACGTCACCACTCGAAGTCCACAATAGCAGAGCTGTTCTTGCTGCATGTTCCCTGCCCACCTCCCTGTGCTATAATCGGTGATCATTGTCCTCCAGAATTTCATCATTGCTTTGACCACTTGGCAGACACAGAAAGGGAACAGTGTGGTTTTTCTGTCCCTTTATAATAATGGCACTTTGCATTTGTATAGCACATTTAACTTATTCAGTGCATTTTCTTGTCTATTGCCGGGTCTTATCCTAATGAAACAAAACTCCATGTGTTGTGTGATTGCCTGTGCCATAAAGACAGCTTAGGAATCAGAGCCAGTGGAACTGTGCGCTGGAGGAGAACCAATGCCCCGAATTGCTTGAAGAACAACAAGTCCCATATAAGTTACAAATGGAGCCGGCACGGTGACGCGGCCCCGCAGCTTGTCTGTGGGGAGAAGATACATCGGGAGCACGCGAGTCAATGCAGCACTTGCTGGAGCCTGCACGAATTCTCGTCCTCACCCTCAGGCTGTCCCTGTTTCCCCCGCCCGGGTACAGGCTGGTGCCAGTCTGAATTTCAGGGAGGGCAGTAGGAATTGGAGAGACTGTATAATACTGTAGAGAATAAGAAGCGCTTAGGGTTTGGTAATATTGGCCCATTTCGTGGCCTAGAAACACGACCCAGAAACGTTTCTTGCTTCTTCAGCAACTTGGAAAAGGGCAAGAATGAGAATTTGGAAAGGTGAGCATTCTGGGGGATGAAAAACAGGATTTTTACTTCTCAGCACATTTTGGAAAAGGGAGCATCCGGAAGCAAAGTTCCCACCAAGAAAAACTAGTTGTTCTCGGGTTACTCGCAATGAGCCGCCCTGCTGGGCTGCCCGTCTCCCCTCAGTCAGCTTGGGCGCCAGCTGGCAAATTAGTGCTTTTCCCCTGGCGCCATTTTGAAAATGATGGCTTGCCAAAGCATGCCCTGGGGAACAGAGAAGGTGGGAATGCCTCCCCACCTGCCTTACAGAAGCCTGGCAGCACATCAGTATCAACTGTTAGGAAACCCCATGCCCAGGCTGCTCCAGGCCAATGAAATCGGAAGTTCTGTGGGTGGGACTGAGGCAACAGCATTTTCCAAGCTCCCCAGGTGATTCCAGTGTATAGCCAAGGTTGAAAACTTGCACTCTGCCTCTGCTACCGTGTTCACCCATTGGGCACCCAGGGTGCTGTGACGTGACGAGTGCATCACACATACCTGCCACTGGCCTTTCTCTGGTCTCCTCCACGTGCCTCAATCCCATGCTCGGCAGTGAGAATTCTGCCTCACGCATTACGAAAATGACAGTACGTGGCACTATGTGGGTGCCAGTCTCACGTTCACTAGTCCATTTGGCTAATTAACATGAATGAGACCCCATGCCAGGCAATGTAGCAGGTACAGAAATTAGGACATGATCCCTTCCTCCAAGAATATAACTGTGTAAGATATGTGTACAGACAACTGTAATATAAGGTTTTGTGTGATCAGAACTTTGATGGGACTTTCAGGCCGGAATGCAGAGAAAACGCAAGATCTGGTTTAGCTGGACTGAGCATGCCTTCACAATGGACACACACACACACACACACACAGACATACACACAACCTTCCTCAGCACCTAGTACTGGACTATGTACATGGGAGGTGCTAAATGAATTCCAGTGGCATTAATCAGTAAATTTTAAAACTGGTACCCATTGGGTTCCATTCAGGCCGACACCTGGGACTTCTCAGCTCCCTCCAACCCCTACCATGCCCAGCCTCCTCCAGGTACCATCTACTGTCTCTCAACCTGTGACACCTTGTGTCACTTCTCCCCCACCTCACTCTGCTGCCCTTGGCATTCCAGGTGCACGTCAGCAGCTGTGAGCCCTGCACTGGCTTCTCTGCTGATGTCAGGGAGGCTGGTCTTCCCTGAGACAGAGATCTGCAGCCGTCCCCCATGCCCTTCTCTCTGGAATAAAATCCCTGGGGGGGTTTTATTATTATTTAAATAGATTCAGAGGGTACAAGTGGTTTTCTGTTACATGGATGAATTGCACAGTGGAAAAGTCTAGCCTTTCATGTACGCATCACCTGAATAGCGTACATTGTACACCTGTACGCCCCCCACCTCCTCCCGCTTCCGAGTGTCCAACATCCATCAAGTCACTCTGTCCGACCACGCATACACATTGCTCAGCTCCCACTTGTGAGTGAGAATAAAAATCCCTGAGTTTTAACGGAGCACACAGGTCCCCAAAAGAAAGACTAGATGTGGCTGTTTGCCTAAGATCTGCCCAGGAGTTCAGAGGAAGTGGTGTGTGCCACTCCTGAGTCGTGTCCTTCAAGGAAATGGCCCCTTTCCCCTCCTGTCCTCCATCCTGCTCCTTGAAGGGAGGTCACGCTGTGATGTCCTTGAGGACCTGGAGGACAAGGATATGCTCTAACAACGACAGAGCTCCAAAGGTGGAGGAGCCTGGGTCTCTGGATGACCCTGGGAGGCAGAGTCCTGCCCAGGCCCCCACCAGCCCGGACAGGGTCCCCCAGACGGAGTGCGCTCGCCGCGTCCCAGCCACAGCTCTGCCGGGTCTCTTCACTCACGGGCGAACCCGTATCGCAGTGCACCGTCCTGCCTCCCACACGTCCCACAGCGCCGGAGCTCCTCATCACATTCAAGAGAGGAGAAGGACATCACAAAAACCCAAACTGTTTCTGTCAGAATGGTCAGTGATTTGATGACTTCTCACAGCGACACTGCCCAGAGTCCATAAATCTTTGCGGCTTAGAAAGCTGGGCTGTGAGAACCCGCTTTGCCGATGAGCGCAGGAAGTGGACCAGCCTCCTTTTTTCTGGTCCGCAGTTTGTGGCGACTACAGGGGAGACTGAGTGATCATCATACTCTTTTCTGACCCTGCAGAGATTGGCTCCTGGGGTAGGGGCAAGAAGCTCTGTAAAAACAGGGAAAATAGCTGGCTCCCGTGGATGTAAGCAAACAAAAGCAGCAAGGGGTGAGGAGAATGAATGTAGACTCGAACCAGAACAACTAGCTGACCTTGGACAAAGTATATACACCTGTGAGCAGATAATTCCACCCAACCCACAGGGTTGCTATGAAGATTCAGTTCACAGCAGTTCCAGGCCTCTCCGCAAATCTACCGAACCTGAACTTACAGGATGGAGGGGGTGTATTAGCCAGGGCTCTCCAGAGAAACAGAACCAACAGGGGCTGTGTTTATGTAGGGGTGTGTGTATGGAGAGAGAGAGGGAGAGAGGGAGAGAGATCGATTCACTTTAAGAAGTAGGCTCACGCAATTGCAGGGACTTGGTAAGTCCAAAACCTGCGGCGTGGGCTACAGGCTGGAGACCCGGGGAAGAGCAGAGCCTGCAGTTGACGTTGCAGTTGCTGCTGAAGGCTGCCTACTGGCAGAATTCCCTCTTGCCTATGGGAGGCTCCTCTTTTTCCGATAGGATGAGGCCCACCCACATTGGGGAGAGTAATCTGCTTTGCTCAAAGTCTACCAATTTAAATGTTAATCTCATCCAAAAAACACCCGCACAGAAACAACCAGAATAATCTTTGACCACACATCAGGGCCTAGCCAAGTTGACACATAAAATTAACCATCATGGGTGGGGAGGAATCGTTCATTTAATAATCTATCCAGATATGATATGCGGCACAGCCAGGTTTGAGGACCACTCTCAGAGGTGCGCCCTGAGGTCACTGCCGTCTTCAGGGTTTGGGCCCCCACTGCCCTGAGAGTTGCTGGGCTTCCATGCTTTGTGGAGCTGGTTGTGCCTGCCCCGCATTTATCTCCAAACCAACCTTCTGTCACGTCTCAGCCCAGGAGGATGTTCTCTCCACACACGGCCAGGACAGAGCAAGCTGAGGCAATGTTCCTCGAGTCCAGGGCTCACCTCATCGTGGGCTGTCTGCAAAAGAGTCGGCAGCCAGCCACATCCTGCATGCTGACTGTCAACTCCTCTGGGAGGAAGCTCTTCTTTCTTTTGCCTCTCCCTCCACAGACCCAATTCTCCAGACCCCGGGAGCCACCACAGGAGCTGCTTATGAATCCCAGCTCACCCACCAACATTCTCACCACCCAATATTTCCCAGCGTGCTTCTCCACCCCGCCACCCGTTGGGCATTTTCAAAATACGGACGACTGGGCCTGCCCAAGAACTACTGCAGCAGAAGTTCTGGAAGTGGCTCTTAAGCAGATGTATGCTGAAAAATCTCCACAGGGAATTTTGATACACAAAACGATTAGAAACCACCCGTTTCACCAATGACAAATACAAAAGACCAGCAGACTCTAATGTTTGCTGCTTCCAATACGATGGGATTTTCACAGTCAAGGCAGCAAAGCCAAACTGAAGAATAGCCACACCCTTTGCCCTGTGACTTTCTAGTCTCTCCCACCCTGGCCCTGGGCTTGGCCGCGTGACTCGCATCAGCTGACAAGACGCACCTCTTCTCTCACTCCTGTGAGGCCACGGGAACAGGCCTGGGCTAGTCGCTGGAGGAGGAGACGTGGAGCAGAGCCAACCGCCCCAGCTGAGGCGACTGAGATTAGCTAAGGGGCTGCTGCCCGCCAGATATATGCGGACTCCAGACGAGATCAGAAGAACCCCCTCCGCCTCAGCCCAGCCAAGATCAACAGAACCAACCAGATGACCCATGAACTCACGAGGAAGATGAAAGCTGGTCATCATAAGCGGGTTTGATACCTGGTCATCAGGGCACTAACAAGGACAGAGCCAACCAGCTACCCAGCTTCGGGTGAAGGGCCAGCACCCACATGTTAGGGATTTGCTTGTAACGTTCTTCCCTTGGCCTGCTGCAGCCCTCGGGGAGGAGTGAGGTGAGCACAGGGCACTTTCTCCAGCCCCTCCAGCTTCTGGTTCAGCAACCCCTTGACAGCACCACCATTTACGTAGCAAGGAAAATCTTCCATCTTCCCCTCTGACTAACAAGGAGTTTGCCACAGAAACTGTCTGAAAATAAATTATATATGAGACATGATTTCTGAACTAGTTACAAGTTTTCTTCCAAGATATTTTTACTTGTCTTCAAATATTCCCTCCAGGGGTGAACTACCCTACCAAGAAGTTAAGTGGAATTAGAGAAGAGCCTTAAAAGAATTCTCTTGGCCCCATCAACAGTGAGCCAAGCATATCTTAGGGTCCCTGAGGCCCCATGTGGCTTTCAGTATTCGTGTCTTCCCTTTAAAATAGCTGAGCCCTAGGGCTGCAGTGTTCGTCCTTAAGCAGCATGTTCCAAAAAGAGCCCACAATTTCCCCTATAACGTGGTGATTAAAAATGTAGACTCTGGTCAGATAGACTTGCCTTCAAATCGCAGCTCTACCACTTAAGAAATATGAGACCCTGGAATAAGCACTTAACCTCTCTAAGCCTCAGTTTCCTTATCTGTTAAGTGGGGCTTTTAATAGTGACTATTTCATAGGGTGGTTGTGGGATTAAAAGAATTAATACTTTTAGAGGCACAGAGTAGTCACGCAAGAAGCACAAGCAGCCACTATTACTGGCACACTTTAGAGATCCCCCAAGCAACGGAGAATTCTGATCTAGAGAACTCTGCATCAAGGATGGTCTCTCTAAAGCATTCCACACAATTGCCTCCGAGTTTATGTGTCCCTTTCCACTGTATTATGTCTCTCAATTAAAATATGCCATTCCCTCCAGAGCCCTGCAGGAAGAACTGCATTAACAGCTAAAAAGACTTGCAATCGAGTCAGTCCCGTGCGGCAGGGAGTGCCAGTAAGGAGAGAGAAGCACCATCATCACCAGCCTTCCCAGGAGTTAATGCACGACAAATACTGTGCACCAAAGCAGTGTGGATCTTTCTGTAGGTTCTGGGATATAAATGCATGTAGTATGGCCCTCTCTTAGGCCATAGAAATTGGGACAAAGCATGAAACCATCTATTTGTAAATTTGTAGAGTCAGAAAATGGCTGAACTCTGGCAAAAAGTAACATCGGTTTTAAGAAGAAAGATTTCTTCCCCCTTATAAAAGTGGCACATGATTATGGTATCAGTTAGCTATGGCCATAATGATGTTACATAACAAATTACTCCAAAATTCAGTGCCATAAAACAACGATCATTTATACGTGCTCATGCATCTAAGGACGGCTGGCAGTCACCAGATCTAGCAGGCTGGCTCTGAGCTGTAGGTGGGCTCAGGTGGGCTCCCCATGCCTCTCGTCCTCCCTACACCACTGGGTGAGCCTTTCCAGGGGCAGAATTTCAGGAGGGAGAGCAGAAACACCCAACGACTCTTACAGCCTCCTCCCGCACTCACACGCCTGCCCACATTCCAGTGGACAAATCCCGTCACGTGGCAGAGCCCAGCCTCAGTGGGAAGGGAAATACACTCTGCTTCTAGCAGGAGGAACTGCAAAATCATCTTGCAAAGGGCACGGGTGCCAGGCAGAGCAGGCTTCAGGGGCCTGTGACCTGTGCAGTTGCACGGGGCCCTGGGCTGAGAAGGGTCCCACCTTCGGTTAAACGCTCTGCTGTCAGTTTCTGACACGGACCCTGACGTTGTCATTTTTCACTGGGCCTTCCAAATTATGTAGCCGGTCCTGGACACAGAGGAAGGTGAAGAACTGGGAATAATAGTGTGATCTTCTTGTTTAACAAAACTGACTTTTCACTGAAAGTGTCACATCCATTCTCCATCTCCTCCAACCCCTGCTTTCAGAACCACATCAGGAATTTCTGTGAAGGATTCAAGCTGCTACTCACAGCTTCACTCCACACCATGACTCCTCCCTAAGACAGAGGTGCGGCTCTGAGAAGCTTCAAAGGGGGAGAGGCATAATAGGTAGCCATTAGTGGGACCACCCCGTGTGGTCTTATGACCCCTGCATTCTTTCCAGTATTAAACCTGGAACACCTGCCCCCCAATGAACTCAACACCCCCACCCACTCCCAACCCCATATGCACTCTCTTCCTCCACGTTCCAATGAGCATGCTCAATGGGAGAAGGAAAATTATCCACATAACTTTCTATATCCACAAATGTCAAAAAGCTTTCGGTGGGGCTGGACATTCTCTTGGGGACATCGGGACATGCACTGGAGAATCACAGAATAGGCGAGCCAGAGGGGACATCCCAAACTATGCAACTAAGTCTCCACCCATCCTCAGGCAGGCTCAGTCTAACTCTAATTACCCAGACACATGCTTGCCTAACTTGGTCTAAGGAATGTGAGCATTTCATAGCCCCCCAGGACAACCAATTCCCAGCTGTGATGCCCACCACTGATGGAGCAAATTTCTCTTTATTTTCATGCCAACCTCTTGGGCTCGTACTTATGCTCGTTTCCTCAAACCACTCACTACACTTGCAGATGCAATGGGCGTCAGCCTCCTCCCTGCAAGTGGCCATCAAACCAACCTCTGCCACCCGCCATGCTTCCCACTGCCACATCCGTACTTTACAGTGTCCCCATGGGGCCCACGCCGTGCTCCGGTGGGGAGGGCCACACGGGGAAGCAAGTGGCTCTTGCCACAAAAACATGAATCACGAGCACAAGTCAACACAAGCATCCTGCAGTTCAGACAATTACCCAAAGAACACATTTTCTGATAATTACAGAACTAAAAATGGATCCACTTTGAAAATCCCTTCCTTTCTCCTGAGAAAGCTGAGGAGGTGGTTTAACAACAATCAGCTCCTGAGATGCATCACATTCTGGGCTGTTTAGGAGGCCAGTTCCAAGAAATTTCTTGGAAGGTGCAGTTCCCAGAAGGTGGTGACGCTAACTAGATCTATTAACCTCCCCACAAACCAACACATGCTCACGGCTTGGGAATACGAACTCAGAAGCCCAGTCAAAGCGAGGGAACCCCGGGGGTTGGGGAGAGGGGGAGAGGCCCAGCCTGGCCCACCTTGTGACACTGCTCAAATCTCAAATGACATTCACCTAAGAGTGACACTGCTCAAATCTCAAATGACACTCACCTAAGAAAACGGGAGGGGACACTAGGGGAGTTGCCACCACCAAGGATTATCTCGGCCTGACTCATCACCAGCTGTTTGCTTAGGGATGTTCTAATGGGTTTTAGGTAAGAGCTAAGGGATAATAATAACCTTTAACATGCACTGAGCACTTATGTGCCAGATGCACACACATTATCTCATTTAATTCTCACAATAACTCTGTCAGTGTGATACTTTTTATTATTACCCCTACTTTACGGCCACGCTGAGGTACACACCGTGGGTTACACAGATGACAGTAAGGACAGAGGCGGGATCTGGAAGCAGCACCAAGTTTGCACATTTCACCTCCTGCCAATTCTGAAGGGCCCAGAATTGACTGAGAGCCGGTGTTAGGGAGGTTAAGATACAGACCCCAAGAGGACAGAGGGCATAAGCATGAAGGAAAAGATGGGATGGGAGAAACTGTAGGTTAGAGATCTTCCGTGTGAATAATGAATACCATATAGAGTTAAATTTGACTTTAAAATACAAATCTTAAATAAGTAGTAAATGTAGTAAAATATGCAAATTTCCTGCTATGTCATGGACACTACTGACATGAAGAAACAAAGATTATTGCCTATCCCAGTGTTACCAACAAGAATGATTTTGATTACAGAAGTGCCAAAAAATCAGCACTCATTCATTCACTTACTTAATAAATATTTACTCAACACCTTCAACAGGCTATACACTGTTCTGCATTCTATGTCTCCAGCCACAACAGTGAACAGAACAAAGTCAAAGATCTCCTGGAACTGGCCTTCTAGTGAGAGGAGACAGGCCTGCATGTCCAGTACCTGAATGCCTCTGTGAGAATACAGAGGGTTTCTAAATTAAGCTAAAGAACACGTGAGCCACAGCAAGACCTCAAGGGCCAGTCAGAAGCACCTACAATTTGAAATCACATTTGAAAAGAAATCATGTTGACATCGCCGAAAATTATCTCAGGTATTCAGAGCACACAGAAAAACTAACAGGCAAGTGTTAAAAGTAGACTTGCTTATGGCAAGAGGAATGGAGCAGAAGGAAGATTCCACAGAGAAATAAAGCTGCAGACGCAGGGCTTGTTAGTGAAGGGTTGCTGGTTGCCCCGTCAGCTCCCCAGGGGAGCTAGAAAACTGTGAAGCTGTAGAAGGTGTGATCACACGCAGTTACAACACCTAAAGTCTTGAAGTCCAGGTTTCAGGTCCTCTGATGTCTGTCTTTTCTCCCTGGAATTTTTCTTGACAATGAGCAGCAATTGCATGGAACTTTCTAGAAGCCACAGAGGCAGTGGCGGGTGGCGGGGAGGAGCATGGGTAAATAAAAGGGCAAAAAGCAGAAAGGGTACCAGAAATACAATGTTTCCTGGAGTAAAATGCCTCAGTCTACTGTCTATAGAAACTTTTGCTAACTATATGCAAATTTGCAAGCAGTAATGCTAATGCTTGCATAGCATGCTTACTTTCATACCCTTGCTCTGACCTTGGAAAGGCCTAGGGTCGTAAGGAGGTGGCCGCAGGACCTTCGCCACTGCCTGCTGTCTGGCCAGAGCCCACGGTCAGACAGTACAAGCACGAGCAAGGCTAAAGTGCATTGGATAGGGAACATCATTCTGCCAGACAACACAGGATGGTACATTCAGGATGGCGGAAAAAACCCTTTTGGCATTTGAAAGATAAACTGGTTTTGTCTTGATCCATTCTATGCCACTTATGTGTCAGTCTTAAAGGACAAACCAGAAACTTTAATAGAAGTGCTGGCTGGAGCAGGTTATGGGTATCTAAGATATTACCTGGGAAAATAATTTACAAATTCATGAATTCATATTATAGGTACATTTTTAGATCATTTTTTATTCCTGGGATCACCAATATTTTCGTATAAAGATCTCACCTGAGCATACTTCCTTGCCGTGTCATACAAGATATGGAATTCTAACTTACTGAGTTTCTTAGAAGACATTAAAAGACAGTAATTAACTAGAAAAATAACTAGCTTCTTGGTTAAACTCTCTCCCAGTGGAAGGTATCATTATTGAAATACAGAAAAAACTTCAGAAGCTTGCGAAATGTTTTCCCCTTCTCTCAATGTTGCCATAACATCTGATTTCCGTCCTATTCACATAAGGACCAAAAATGCCTTCTGGACTGACAGGTGGCTTTCCTGTGGCCTGCAGTCCATCCACTCTGTACGAAGGACAGGCGTGTCCTGTGGCTCAAGGCTAGGGGCATCGCTTATTTTGCCTGCAAGTTGCTATTCTCTACATCTTGCTGCAAAAAACATGAACTTTCCTGACTAGAGACAGACCAGTCTGTCTGCCACGGGAGCCCCCAGCTATGTGGCCGAGCCGTACTAAATACCAAGCCGGAGCCGCACGTGCACGCCTGTGCGTCCTGAATGAGCTTGGGGAAGCCGTGACCAACTGCCCGTCCATTCAGAGCAACCCTCCGAGTGGCGTGGCTCCCCCTTTAATAACACCTCCCATTCCCACCCTTCCAACACTCCCAATGATCTTGCCAATCAAATTGCAAAGCTGAGTGACAGGCTGAAAGCTCAAAGGAAACCCAGCATCCAGTTAAAAACTTCCCAAGGTCAGGAGGGAGCGTTCCTGAGCCCAGCACCAGACAGGAACAAAGGCTAGGAGGCGACAGCAGCCGGAGATGCCATCCATCATCAGGCAAAGACAAAGAGCCTCTAACTCCAACCAGAGAGCCCCTCAGTGTCGTGCTGACACTTTGATTGATGGCCACCCCTTTTAATTAGCTCCTCTTGTCTCTGGAAGTTTCCAAAGAACTGATGGCTTGCTCCCACCTCCCCCTCCCTGCCACCATTTGCCCACACTGGGCACCACCAGCCTCTTCTCCTGTGTGCCCACCCACCGCCGCGTGAGCCCCCATCCTCTGCCATGCGGCCACCACACTGACCTTTCGCAGAAGGAAGCAGATGCGCTCGATGTTCCTCAGCCGTTCCCTCTGTCAGGACGCACGAGAAAGGAAGGAGAGGGGGGTTAGGGGTTCTGGCTGAAATAACATGAGAAGCCCCCACAATCAGCCACAGTAGAGGTGGAGAACTCACCAGGGACCCCTCCTGGGCACACAGCTAGCACGCTCCCACCCAGTGGCTTTTTCCAACAGTTTCTGACTTTTTTCCGTCTACCTTGTTACAGTCATTTGCTCTTAAAAGAACTCTCCCAGCAAACAGCATGGGCCCAGCCTCCCTCTCAGCCCAGCACAGGTTTCTATTCTTTTTCCTAACGGTCTCTCTCAGCCTCCATGTACACATATGGTGGTCAAAGTGCAGAATGGGCACACTGTATTCACTGAACATTCTAAAGCCTGTGGCCAGCTCTCCCAAGGGGATTTCTCACTTGGGTCTTGAAGAGCACATGCACCCTCATTAGTGTCTACGGTAGACAAGTTCTCTGCCCACTGGTTTTATTTTTCTAAAGCAAGTGTACTTGGAGGAAGCAATCTTCCTGCTAAATCAGACACCAACAGCGCTCCAGGCTAAGACTTTTCACGAAGTCCGAGCCCGTCTCTGAGATCTGGCTCGCTGCCAAGGGAAGATGGCCACACCAGGCACTAAATGCTGTTGGCTGCCTTTCTTTTCAGCGACTTTAACGACTTCCAAAGACACACTGAGCACAGCTGTGGCATCTCCCGGTGTCATTACCGTCGCAATTTGGTTGCTGTAGATGCAATGGTAATGACATTCCTCATGGATTCAGAGAGGACAGGTGGCTGGGACACTTCATTTCCCTAATTAAATCATGAATGTAGTGATTCCTGTGCATTCTGAAAGCCCAGAGGAAGGAGCCCACATCAGGACAAATTAGTGTCCACATGGCCAGGAAGATACATTGTGTCCTCCTCAACATGTGCGTGTCCATGCACGCACACACATGCACACACAAGCATGTGCACACATGCGCAAATGAAAGACGGTGCTATAAATCACACTCTCTCCTTTCTCCAGCAAGTAAGAGCCTCTAAAGGACAACACCTCCCATTACTTTAAGGGATATTGAATGCTTAGCTGGTAAAAGGAAGGGAAAACATGAGAAATGAGGAGTGAAAAAGAGCATTCCTTTTCCTTTCCATCCCAGAGGGTCCAACAATATTTGGAGATTTAGGGCATCTTAAATCCAAACGGGCCTCATGCCCCCACTGAGAACTGCAGCACACGGGTGAGCAATTATTTGTAACGTAAGCCCTTCCGGCGCTGGAGCCACCAACCAGCCAGGTAGTTTCTTCCAGCCACCTGAGCCTGAAATGTCGCTCTGAGGGGCTCTACAGAGACCTAAAGAGCTTGAAGATGAGTCCAGTCAGGCATCCAAAGCGCTTAACTTCCTGCCAGGGAGTAACATTGTAAGAGCTGGAAAAATGTGTCTAATACTCTTCCATTTAGGGATTTGATGCTGTGTTTTTGTTTTTGTTTTTAATCCCAGACAAGAATCATTTTCCCAGGGGCATCTAGAGGCTTTAGTCTGTCCATGAAATGTCTGGACTTCACATTTCAGTTCTCATCCATTCTTTCATCAATGCGTACTGAGCACCTACTGAGTGTAAGTTCTGCTCTTACACTGGCCTTTCCCAGATGCTCCCCAGGGAGCTTATGCTGGTCCTAATTTCTTTTTTCTTTCTCAGTTAAGGGACTTGCCACGACGAGGTGGAACGGGGCTCCACAAAAACGTCTTGCGGTTTCTCCAATTACGTGCAGCCCAGCAGGAACCTGTGTGACAGAATCGAGGGCAGGACAAATTTCCTCGCTAGCATTTGCCCTGGAACCATCCGAGAAAGCTCTGGGTGTTCTAAGTGAGCTGCTTTTTAATTCTTTAATTTGAGCTCAAAAAATTAGGAGGAAGGAAAGTGGCTCTTGAGTCGCTCCATGCACCTGATAGACACTGACGAGCCAGGTGTATAAGGCTGGTGCCAAACCTAAAAACATCCAGAAAGATCTGAGGCTTGGGGTGAAACCCTTTCCGGCCTGACAGATCCAAGTTGTCACAGGGGGATGGTGAGGCTGGTAAATGGAAACAAAATGAATTGTAACAATTATATGTTTCATGAAATACAGTAAGTTTTCAAGTGGGTTTTATGGGTCCTTTCACCTTGCAACAAAAATTGCTTTCCACAGTTTACTTTGAAAGGGTTTGGCTCTATTCCACAGGATCAAAGAACGTGAGGCCAAAGGGTCCTTGGATATTATAAAATCAAGACTTTTAAAGAGACAACATAGAATGGGGGGAACGAACTCAGGCTCTGGAGGCAGACACACCTGGCTTCAAGTCCTAACTCCACCACTCAGGAGCTATGGGTCCCTGGGCAAAAGAGCCAGTTCTGTGGTGTGTAAATTGGGCTAACAATGCCTATCTTGCAGAGTTCCGAGGATTGCAGATTGTGTATGTAAAGTTCCTAGCACATAGTAAAAACCAAAAAAGAAATTACAACTCCAATAACCACCCTCTACTTTACAGAAGGGACACTGGGTTCCACCATGTGGTCTTTTGGTACCTTCCTAAAAACATATCCTTCTTCAGGGGGCCTGCAGCCAAGGAGAAGAGACCTCTTTGTCCCTGTTACTAAAAAATGACGCCCTACACCCTCCAGATTAAGATGGTATCAGGCTAGCAGAGCCTGGTGTTCTCGCTACAACTTCTGACTGAAAAGATCAGCAAAGCCACTCAGACAGACAAAAGCTTGCCTCAGCACTGGGAACCACGCCCGGAAGGAACTTGAATTAAACACAGAACCAGTGGATTTGGATTGAGAAACACTTGAACGAACGGTGTGTGCTCCATCCTTTGAACCCAGTAGTACTGGTCTGGAATAAGTTTGGAAAAGCATCTGTCCACACGTGTGGTTGGTCCCTGGCTCTGGGACATCTGCTGCACTGACCAGAGAAGCAAACAGCCAACACACCCATTCCCGCCCCCACCCCAACATCCATTCAGAAGCTCCCAGTCGGAGGTGCGGCTGGGCAGACAGGAAGGGCAGCATACAAGGCCCGCCAAGCCAGACGAGCTGGAAGACGCTGGGAGCCGTGTGCACGGGGTAGATGGTCTTCCACGTCCTGAACCCCGACCAGAACAATCAGATGCATCGGATTCCCCAGGGGAGCTGAGCAGACCTCAGGTCCACAGAACCACCTGAGAGGAACCCTCGCTGTGGACTGGCTGATGGATGTGGCCCAGGAGCTTTGCACATCCACCCATCCCCCAAGTCTCCACCTGAGGAATCCGGTTTCCAAGTGCAGAGTGCAGACCACTCACGGTGCTCACGTGCCTACAGACACATCGGCCAACACGGGGCCTCTCTCCTTGTTCGAGGACGAGCAGCCAAAACACACGAGCACCAGGACTTGAGGACTCAGCAGCCACAGCACAACAGACCCTTCCCCTGGGTCACTGGGATGGTCACACTTGACTTGCAGGATAGGTCAGCCCCTCCGCAGGCCTCAGGGACAACAAGCTCCTCCACGAGCTTGAGTTAAGGAAGGAAGCACGGTGGGGCACGTGTGTTCTTTACTCGTTGCACTCATTCAAATAAATTCTCATCCTCCTTCCCAGGCCTTGGGTGGCCTGTGGCGGCATCACCTTCCCGTCACCAGCATCCGCTACTTACCGCATGAACAGGGTTGCACTGGTCAATGGGGCTCTTAAAATCCGTCCTTAGCTCGTCAAAAGCAATTATCTGAAACAGAATACACGGAATAGAGATGTTAGTGCACAGGTGAGTCGATGCACCATGTCAAAAGCTTCCTGTGGATCTGCTTCCAAATAATACAGGGGGAAAGAAGTAGCCACAGGTGACAGAAGATTGGCCAGGAGTCAGTCACTGCTGAAGCTGGCAGTGGGAACATGGGGTTGATTATATTCTTCTGTCTACTGTAACACTTAAAAATTTCTCAAGTAAGGTTTTTTAAAGTATCCTGTGCTTTACAAAGACACAGAGAAACTCTATTGCAGTGAGAGCAGGCTGGGATTTAGATAAAGGCACAAAAAATTTAAAACCTACAACCAGCACTTTTCACTTCTTTCCTTATGGGAAGGGCTGTTTATTATTTATTTTTGTATATTTTGGCAGATTTGAAGTAAAACAGACAGAAGTCAAGTGAAAGGGAAAACAGGGAAGGAGAGTTGACAGTAACGGAAATAACCACATCTCTAGATGTCCACAGATGGAACAGGCAGCTCCTTGGGCAGATCCTATTCCCTGATTTCTCTATGCTGTGTGTTGAATAGTGACCCCCAAAATTCATGTCCACCTGGAAAACCTCAGCATGTGACCTTATTTAGAAATAGGGTCTCTGCAGGTATAATTAGAAAAGATGAGGTCATACTAGATTAGGGGCCCTAACACCAATGACAATGTCTTTATAAAAGATAGAAAAAGACACACAGAGCCACACAGAGGAGGCACATGACGATGGAGGGGGCAGCTAGAGTGATGCAGTTTTATGCCAAGGACACCAAGGACTGCCGGAGCCACCGTTAGCTAGGAAGAGGCAAGGAAGGACCCTTCCCTAGAGCCTTGGAGGGAGCATGGCCCCACCATCTCCTTGACATCAGACTTCCAGCCTCCAGAACTGTGAGGGAATAAATTCCTATGTGTAAGCCATCTAGCTTGTGTAACTTGTTAAGGCAGTCCTAGGAAACAAATACGCTCCATTTGCAAAATACCTGAAACTACCGCTGCTGCCATTTAAGATGTTACCTGGAAGGAGTGGCTTTTGGTACCACCCGAGAATGTCAGTATGAAAGAGGCAAACAGGAGTGTTTCTGACCCAAAATAAAGTCCTTCCCAGGGAAAGCAGGTTTTTATACTCACCCGAGCCCTCCTATAAGTCCCCCAAACCCATGTTCCGAACACAATTCCAATTTAGAGACAAGTCTGCTTTTCACCTCCTCTTCCTGTCTTGTCCCAACAAGCGCAACGCCTGCAAAGCACCAGGGTCCTGTTAAAGCTCAAAGACTCTCACTAGGTGGGAGAAAGATGGGGGTGGGAACGATTTTATTGGCTATAAAACACATCTTACGTCTAGTCCTAGTTTTATGCCTGAAACTGAGGTCTCTTTGTGCGCCGATTCTCAACCGCTACCAGCAAGTGTTTGCTCAGGCACTTCTGAGCCCCCGAGAAGAAGGCGGCATCGGCTCCAAACACGAAAGGCCTTTGGGGGCTCTACGTGGCTCCCAACCACCTGTTCGGGTCCTTGCTGGGCTCCCATCGCCATGTGGTATATACTAATAAAAAGATTCAGAGTCTCTGACTCTCAGCCCACTGCCCACCCTCTTTCCTAAAAAGTGCAGTGCCCTAAGTCACGTGTGGTTGAAACTTTCCAAACTATTTCCATGTTTTATTTTATGCTCATTTTATGTAGCATCCCAAATAAGATGTGACACCTACTTTCCAAACGAAGACGCGAGGAGAACAAGGAGTCGTTAGGAATGTCCATGGCCACCGGCGGAAGGGGGCAGAGCCGGACACAGTACTCCCCTCCCCGTCGCCCTTCCTTGTGCTTCCTCCACTGGGCAGTGCGGCCCTGCCTTCCCCACGCGGGGCGGAGGGCGGGTTACTAACATGTCCGTCAGTGTGGCTGCCACACAGCACGCTTTAGCACCAGAGTCCTTCTAAGGGCTCCCAGTCAGATTAATTGTCAGCTCAGCCCTGTATGACCTTAGAAAAGGAAGTTAAACTTCCAGCCAGCACGGAGGCCCCGAGTCTTGCCCTAAGCCGCCCCAGTGCACCTGTTTTAGCAGGTTCTCCAGAGAAACAGCGCCCACGGGGTGTGTGCATGTACGCACGGAGATTCATTTTAAGGAACTGGCTCACGGGGTTACGGAGGCTGAGAAGCCCAAACTTCGCAGGGCGGACGGCAGCTGGAGACCCAGGGAGGAGCCAGTGCTGCAGTTTGGCCTGAGGACCTAGGACCTTCCGCTAGCGGAGTCCCTCCTGCTCGGGGGGAGGTCGCTCTTTTCAGGCCTTCAACTGACGGGACGAGGCCCGCTCATGTCAGGTGGAATGCGGCCCGTCCGCTTCACTCAGAGTCTACCAACTTAAACATTAATGTCATCCAAGAACACCCTCACAGAGGCATCCAGAGTAATGTCTGATCACATATCCGGGCACCGTGGCCCAGTCAAATTGACACATAAAATTAACTATCACAGGCCCCCAAAACCAGGGATTGTCACAGGCTCTAGGCAGTGCTGGGCCCTGCCAGCGGGGCTTGGTTAGAGGAACATGACAAAGTGGTGACCACTGGTCCCGCTCCCATGAGAGAAACCGCTGTGAATGTGGCACCAGCCTCTGGCAAGAGCCTGTCTTGGGAGGGAAGCTGCCCTGCAGTCAGGTGGAAAAGGCGTCTGCTCCAGCCCGCTCTGCTTAGGGAGCCTGAGGCCCAGAGAGGAGAGGGATGTGTCCTGGCACTCGCTCCCCCAGAGCACACACAGGACGGCTTGTCATTATCACCAGAGCAGCATCCACCCTCATCAGGGCTCCCTGTGCTTCGGGCTGCCCAGCGAGGGCTCGACAAACGGACAGGGCAGGCGAATAACAAAGCAGAGCCTTGGGGATCGAGCCCCTTGGACTCCGCAGGGCTAGGGCCACCAGTCTGGGGAAAGTGAGACCCAGCCCTCTGCCAGCCATGCTCTCCTCGCCTGAGCTCTCCACCGACACTCCCGTGCCGGGCCCCACGGTCCCCGATCTTCTCGTGCCGCCGCCTTCCCACGTCCTGCCACATCCACCGCCCCCTCACACCCACAAGATGAGCCGCCACCGGCTCTGCTCTCGTCCTAACAAGTGCTGCCTCGTTAGGGGGGAGAGGAGGAGGTGTCAGTTCAGTCTTGACCCTGCCAGTTACTAGCTGCGTGACCTCAAGCATGTCACTTCCCTCCTCCAGGCTGCGGTTTCGTTACCTACACAAGGGAACCATCCCTGTGTGAACGGGTTGCTGCGAGTCTGCAGACTACAGCACCAGAACTGAGAGAGACTGGCCTCAGGGCGTAGGCAGGAGCCAAGGGCAGCGCTCTGCGGGCACAGACAGGTGAGAAAGCCAGCTGCGCCCACCCGTTACAGGTGGGAGGCGGAGCGCAGGGACACGGGGAGGAAGGCCGGGCATCAGCAGCTGAGCTGGGAATGAAGGTGACGGCTGCCCCCGAAGATCCCTAGACCTGAATGATGAGTACAAATGGGGGAACACGGGACACTCTGGTATATCTGCCATCGTCTGTGCCAGAATGTGCAGACACAGCTGGTTCTGACATTGCTGCCCTGGTCCCCGTCTAGTTAACAGAAAACAAAGACGCCCCAGAGCCATGCAGTTCTGGGACAGAGGCCAAGTGAGCAGGAGACTGGGCAGACCCAGCCCCAGCTGGCTTGCTCCTGCCCGCAGCGGAGCCGTCCGACTCCAGCCAGCAGCCAGCAGGTCAGGGTGAAGTCGGGAGAGGAGGGGATAACGAGAAGGCCTGCACGCTGTTGACTCGTCACAGGCGTCGGCCAGGCAGCCTCTCTGGACAGCACAGCGTGAGGGAGGGGATGCAGCATGCTGGGGCCTTCCTGGTCACAGTCAGCTCAGCCCCCTGCCCCACCCGGCCCAGCACGTAAGCACCTCAGGAACCACAGAGCCTGCCCCACGTGACCGCTCCCAGCCCCGGACTCCACTTCCTCCCGCCCAGCTCGTGCTTGCTCTGGCATCCTTCGCTCTCGAACGGAAGCAGTTTCTGGTTCAGGTGATTTGGTGACCTTCCATACGCCCTTTCCGGGTCTTGGCCTCCAGCCTCCCTCCTTCTTCTGGTCCAACATCCTCTGTTCCTTTGGGTAAGCAAGTGCCGCTCCAACACCAGACATGCCCGGCCCAGCTCTGGGGCGGCACACACCCGGGAGTGTGGACCTGCATCCGGAAGGCTCCCACACCCCAAAGTACCTTCCATGAAGATCCATCACTATTCATTCCTAAAAATGCTTACTGAGCATCCACCCTTTGCCAGTCTCCGTGGTAGGAGCTGCAGATATGCAAAGAGGCAGAGGAGCAGCTGGCCTCTGCCAGACTCCACCCGTTCTGTGCTCACTGAACACACCACGGCTTCCGGGCATGGCAGCCCACCGAGCACGGCATCAGCTGCTCTCCAGAATGTGCAATCTTTTAATCAGATTGAAGACAAAATGCATATAAAGGAGGGCACGAGTGCCTGTTCCAGGCCAGAACTTAAGTTTTTAGAAGTTGTTGTTGGTGGGCTGTTTGTGGTTTGAGATTCTCAAGGGCAGAAAGTGGAATTAACCACCCTCCTGTGCTCATGACACGTTATCGCCACTGATCAGAGCAAGGCCCTCTCTTTATTCGTTCATTTTTTTAAACCCCATTACCCCTTTCCCGCTGTCCTAGGCAACTACTGGTTTATGTTTAACGTATATTTTTCTGTTTGTTGTGCTCTTACAGAATGTGTGTTGTTGTTTGTATGCATATGTTTTGAGTTACCTAACTCATCTCTCATTCTCTTTCTTACCTTTTGCACTCAGCAGTGTAGCTACAAGGCTCCAGGAGTGGCCACTACACTTTGTCTATCCACGGTCCCAAAGACTTGACCCTTGTCACCTCAAGTAATGTCACAAAACCCTCATGCATGTCATCTCAGGGGTTTCTGCCAAGGAATGGAACTGTTGGGGTCCATGAAGCTTATGGTTGTTTTTTTTTTTAGCTGAACTAAGCACAGTTAAAAGTGGCTGCACGTTGAAGTGCTGAGGACTCCGTATCCCACATTCCCACAGACACTTGGCAGCATCCCGCTTTCTGGTGTTTGCAGCGCAACAGGCATAACACGATCGCTCTGTCGTTTTGATTTGCATTTCTCCAGTGATGAGTTAGAGCATCTCTCCACATAAGGTTAGCCCTTTGGGTTTCCTCTTCTGTCGACAATCTGTTTAGAGTTTGCCCCTTTTTCAAGGGGATTACTGCCTTTTTTCCTGCTTGGTTTGCACTTGTTGCTGGTAGGTAGATATGAATCCTCTTTTAGTGTTAGACATTTTTAATACCTTCTCACATTCGTCACCTGTTAGTTAATTAACTCTGTGGCTGTGGTGTCCTTCACTGAATGAAAATCAATTTCATCCATTTTTATCTCGTGTTTTATACTTTTTCAAGTTTTAAGTTCTTCCTTGACCCTAAGATGCAAAGATAGACTCTTATACTATTTTCTAGTTTCTTTATGACATTTTGGGACTCTAATTAGTCCTCTCCTGTCCTCAGATGCCAGTATCGGGGATGTGCTGGGTCAACTCACAAGTCAGTTAATTCATTCACTGAATATTTAATGAGCACATCATGTGTTAGGCACTGTGCTGGGAGCTGCAGAGAAGACAGGAAACGGTCCCTAGACTACATGTGACAGGAGATGACAGGAGTCAGCAAAGGGCGACCTCAGGTAGAAGGAGGGAAATTTCAACTTGCAAATGGCCCAGGAGGAGGAGACCACAGTCTCGGCAGACACACGTAAACCATATGCAAGTGAGGTGACAAGGGCCATGCAAACATCTGGGCGGCCCAATAACAGCCCAGAGAAGACTATCCTTGGGGATCTAGAACTCATTTCCCATTCTAGAAGAATCTGCACTAGGACTTGAATGTGAGGCTTTAACATTGAATCAACTCCTAAGAAAGCATTTATAAAATGCAACTGGCTCAGCTTCCATGGTGTGCCCAAGTGGGCAGACTCCTTCCACGTAAAGACATTTCTTGGCAGCCACTTCCTCCAAACTTGCACAAACCCACGAACTGGCGACTGAAAGCTGAGCCACAGCACTCTGGGAACCCACGCACGTCTAAGGCAGGTGCCCACACTAATGACCTCCTGCAGAGAGACGACCACCACCAGGGGCTACCTAAGCGTTTATGAAGACTTTTGTAAATAACATCATCTGCTTTGAGAAGTTTGAAGAGCTGGGCATTATAACTTTATTAATTAAAATACTTCAATGGAAGAACAGCAACCACAGTATCGAATCAGAGTGAACCCACAGGCCACCCCCCTGCTGGATCCCTTACCAGACCCAGGCGGGGCCAGTCAGAAACCGGGATGGATTATTTATTTCATAGCTCGTCAACACCCCTCCTCACAACACTAGCGTCTGCATCAGAGAAAGGTATGTAACCTGGGCTCATGGTAAGGGCGTGGTGTGGGGTCGGGAACTTGAGTTTGGGCTCTGGCTCTGCTCTTAATTGCATGATTTTGAGCAATCCCTTTCCCCGTTGTGCCTTAGTTTCCTCATGTGCAAAATTAATACAGTGAATTGGATCAGCATTTCTGAACGTCAGGCAGGGATGGTAAACATTTCAGGATTTCTTAGGAAAGTTGTCAAAATACAAGGCAGCATGGGCCCTGCCCTGCACCTGCTAAATCAAAACTGGAGGTGGCTTCATCGGGGCCAGTGCAGAGCCACCTGACTAGTCTCTCCAGCTCTAATGTGTCGTATGTGACTTGGGGGATGTCATCACATCACCTGAAGCATCCCTCGGGCAATAAAAACCCAGCACACTCACCTCCTTGCAAACCTACAGACAGAATCCTTGAAAATTTAGATTCAAGTTACCCAGAAGCTCAAGTGGAAAGAGAAATCAGTTATATAGTTGTCCATGTCCACAAAGACAAAGGGAACCAGTTCCTCAGGGGAAACAAATTATTTTCAAAACTCACATCTAAAAATTATATACTGCACCTGTTTCAATTACAGTATAGAACAGTGCATCCCCACAGCAAGCTCAGACTGTCTACTGCAGCAGCCCTCGGTAATGACTGAGAACACTAAAACACGACCCAGTGAAAACATTTCATGGAGGCGGCAAGACAAGTTAATATGCGCCGAATATTGAACGTGCTTTAAATCGTCTTCCATTAATCTGTCTCACAACTAGGCATTTGGAGAGCTGGAGAACAAGCAAGTGGAGATGAGGTGCTCCAGCCACGGCCCAGCCCGCAGGTGACTCTGTTGCTCACTAAGGAGTGGCTCCTACGGCTGGAAGGTCCAGTGCACCCACAGTGACACTGACGCTGGTGTGTGAAAATTGAGGAATCTAACTAGGACCCTCCCTCCTGCTTGGATGTCCATTTTCCTTCAGCCCAAAGAGAGCTGTGCTAAAAAGCTTCAATTTACCCCACCTCCACCCAGATCCATCTTTGCCCTTCCCCACCCTGCCCTGGGCCCTGGGAGGCTGACCTCTGCAGAACGGGTCACCTGGCCGCCTCGCTTCCCATTGTGTTAGACCAGTAGGAGGCACCTTCAGAGACAGGCAGGCTTACCTGGTAGTCATTCTCCAGTTCTTCCTGCAGACCTTGTCTCTGAGCCTCCGCACGAGGCCCCAGCTCCTTCAGGAGACAACCCACCCGCCACAGCTCCCATGAAGCTCCTCCCCTGGCCCCTTCACACCCAGCTGTGGTAGCAGCTTCCCGGGGCTGCCGGGTCCTGGCGCTGCCAGGTCCTGGTGCTTCAGCATCCCTGTTGGTTTCTTAACCCTGCCCCTCCTCTGTAAATAGTTCCTTGATTAACTCTCCTCAATTACCCTCTTGGAATGTGTGGTCTGTTTTCTGCTGGGGCCTAACTGATACCTGAGCCGACAGGAGACCTGAAGGGGAGGCCGAGTTTCCAGCATGTGAAGAGATGGCTGGTCAAGTCCTCAACATCCTACCGTAGAGAATGGAATTGTTTGGCCTAGTAAAATTTCAAAGCAAGTGTTACTAGTGACTAGTTACTAGTTAATCAGTAGCGGTATTAAAAAACAAAAACTCTCGGTGATGCTCCCATGGAATATCTGGCTTTGAGCAATGTAGTGCCTAATGAATTCTCCAGAATGAATTATTTGCAAATCGTGCCCCTAAGTAACTAAAGGAAATGACCTGCTGCATGGAGTTACTGGATATAACTAATTAAATTTTGCAGGGCATTTGCTGATGCTGCTTTTAGAACTAGGTGTCAGACAGCAACTAAAGTAAGTGTCCAATGAAGCCACTCTTAGTTTATGACCAAAGTAAAAAAGAAAGAAAAAAACTGTATCATTAGCATATAAAAGATCTTTATTAAACAAATAAACAAACAAAATCCAACTCTATAGCAAGGAGGCATACATCTGGATTATCCAAAAGCAACTTAAAATCTTTAAACTTAGGTTAAAAAAGGAGTAAGGGGCGAGAACCCGGCTACCTGCCTTTGTTCGAGAGGGGTATCTCACCTGTTAGGAGGCCGTTAGGAGGCTGCACTGACTCTTGAGGTGGACTTAAAAAGCAACAGTAACGGCGAGCTAATACAGAGTTCACGGAGCTTCGCCAGTTCACAGAGGGAAAGCTAAACAGAGATGGCCGTCTCGTACATTCCTTAACAGAATTTCTCACAAGAGAGCTGTAGAGATGATGGATAAAAATACAGAAATACCCGAAACCCAGTCACTCATCATGTAAAATACTGGTCTGAGAAACACAGACCCCACAATTTAAGGAAGAAACACATGAAATTTAGACGAAATGTCTAATAAACTAGTCATTTTAATGATGACATCCTCACAGTCTGAAATATGATAGCCAAAAAAAAAAATGGTTGAGAAGGAAAATGTAGCCTAACTGAGAATTTATTTTAGCTATCAGAACTTGGCTGGCCACGCACCTGGGCTGGCACAAAATGTTCTCCTTTCCTCAAGCCGGCGTTTGCCATTAAGGGACCATGGAAATTTCCAGTGAGTTGTGCCTCATTTCCACTGCCTGTGCCTCTCGACACCGGTGCAGCCGGAGCTGCTGAGACCCTCACCCATGGCTCAGGCGGAGACGGACACCCAGGTGTCCTGTGCCAGCCCTCGCCAAGGACAGGAAGTGCAGCAGCTGCCTGAGTCCCACCAGGTGGTGCAACCTGGATTTAATTTTGCTTTCCTGGGCTTGGTTTCTGGAAGTCCTGAGATAAGCCCCGGGCATCTGTGGAGCCCCCTGCTGTCTTTCCGTGTGGATGTGGTTTGTGCAGCAGGCTCCTTCCTCAGCCACCCTACCGTGTAGGACTCACCTGCTGCGACCGGCACATACAGGCACCCAACACCCTGCTTAGCTCCTGCCTACCCCTCCCCTAGGGGCCTTGAGTCCCCTCCCCTCAGCACACCCCCTCCTTCCTACAGCAAGCGGCTGGCGTCCAGCTGCCGTCCGGCTTGCTGCAAGCAGATTGGTTACCTGGAATGGACAGGTTGGTTCTGCCAACTGAACTTCCAGTAGCATTTCCCTGTGCAGGGGTCCTGCCCGCTAAACTCCTCAACCTTGCTGGCTCTTGTGCACGGGCCACCCAGCCGTCCCTCAGGGACTACAGCCAGACTGTTTCCCCCAACTCACGTTCCGGCCCAGTCCAGGGATGTTACGGTGACCCAAATCCCCCTTATTGATCTGCTTCCAACACGGACACCGCCTACTTGCTCCCATCCAGTTGGCCTCTGGCCGGAGGCGGCACAGAGGAAAGAAGGGTCTGGTGAGGTCATAGGCCAGTTTTCTGCTCTCCCCACAAGCCCAGAAATCACAGGGCAACTTCCAGCCAATACTCCTGCAGTGCCAGACTATCCAACGGGTCAATAACGTTGTGAAAGTTTCTCGCCCTCACTGGCCGGGTGGGGAACACAAGTGAGGGCAACAATGAGATATCACTTCACACCTAACAGACTGAAAACAATCTTGTGATAAGTTGCTGTTAGAGAAGCAAAGAAAAAGGAAGCTCGACCCATTGCTGGTGAAAATGAACTGAAATAGCCTTTGGAAAGCAATCTAATAATACCGATCATTAATGAAAATATATTTACCCTTCACCCAGCAGTCCCCTTCCTGAGGATTTATCCCACTGAAACGAAGGCACCATTAGGTAAAAACACATATCCAAGTGCTGTTTGGATGGCAAAAACCTGCAAACACGTACGCGCCCATCAATAAAAGCACAACTGAATAAACAGTGATGCAGCCAAACCGCAGAATACTACGCAGCCCTGAGTTAGACCTTTACCAGTTAACTTGGAGGGACTCTCTGGGCTGTTACCCGCTGAGAAAAGCAAGATGCAGAGAGATGTAAAACCAAAACCAAGACACATCCTAAAAGTGTTAGTGTTTGTATGTGATTACACGAACATGAAGAAACACGTGAATGATGTACACAGGCTGCTGTCACCAGTGACCCTGAGGATAGAGGGAAAGGCAAGTACCTTGGCTGGAGGGAACGGTCAAGCAAAATAGCAACAAACACTACAACTTTTTAAAAGTGGTGATTAAAAAATCGAAGTATAATTCCATACAATTTCATCTGTGTACAAATAGGCATATGTGTGTCCATAAAGTAATACACGATAGTCACCGGAATAATAGAGGTTACCATTAGGTAGTTTCCTTATATCATTCCTGTATTATTTGCATTTTTGCAAGTGTGCACTATTCATATAATCACGAAAATACTCCCCAAAGCTATTTTACTGTTAATTATTTTTATTTCCCTGCTTTTCTAACTCTACTGCCTCTTCAAATTTACTGCTTCCAACTGAATTACCCACATCACAGAGGCAGTTGCCCACTGCGACATCCGTTAGTTCTGGCCGTGTGCTTGTGTGCGTGTATCCTCTTTCTCTGTCTCTCGCTTTCGCTCCACCCACCATCTACGGGAAGCCTGAGCCTCCCCCACTGAACCACACACAGAAAGCTGAGGACTTGTTCCAGGAGACTCCATCAAGCCGGCATCTACACTGAACAGGTTACCTACCTCCCCCTCCTTTCCTTTACCCAAGGAGCCCAGATCTTACGCTGGGCTTTCGAGGGGCCCTGCCTGGACCCCAGCAGCAGCAAGGGGGTCCACAAGCCAGCCGAGGAATTGTCATCTCAGAAATTGGGTTCTGAAGAATCTTTCCAACTTCCGACTTCCAAGAAGGGAGTTTATAAAGCCTCTAAATCCCCATGTGAATAGGAAGCTGTTTATGAACAGCATGCCAATTTGCTAGAACTTTTGTTGTTGTGGCTGTTTAAATTGGAACAGTCCTTTCTTCCACTGCCCGCGCCTCCACCCTTGCCAAGTTTTGCCAACACAACAGCCCCAGAGTCCCAGAGCCAAAAACAAACTAAATACAAGGGCGCAGGTCAGCGCTGCTATCCTGTGCAGGGGAACAGAGCCAGGCTCTGGGCTCCGGTGCTCATTTGCATTCTTTTACATAAATTTACATGTTGGTCTCTAAGTACTTAAAATGAAATTGGTTAGTTTGTGCAACCTCCTGGAATTAGGTACGCAGTAAGTACTCCCTGCTTAGAGTCCAGGGAAACTTCTATTCCATCGAAAAGCGCTACTTAGGCTGGGAGTGCCCAGGCTCCACACCCCTGAGAGTCTGCATTGGGGACCCTCCTTCCTCAGCCAGAGTAGCTCACCCAGTCTCCCAAGTCACCCCCAAAGCGGCTCCCCAGCCCCAGCAGCTAGTTCCCGTGTGGCTGCAAGCCTGGTACTGGGGAATTAAGTCACTCTTAGGACACTTAGGTTGTGTAAAAAGCAGAGCTTCAGCTCTTGCCCCTGCCACACAACATTCTGTGCTCATCATTATCTACTTTTGTAGATAATTGTGCATAACACCTACCAGCCCACGTGGGTGCCCTGAGAGCAGAAACCACACGTTGCTTACTCAAAATTCCTGCTATTTCAAAGGAAGCTCTCTGAGATTCTGTTAAGGACAACAACTACACGCAGTTGTGTCATCCCACCTGGTTCTTTAAACTTGCAAGAATTCTCCTTGACTTGGATTTACGATAGAGAAATTATAGAAGCAGTGACGGGCAAGCTGGAGTCACACAATACAGTTCATCCTCACAGGGATAAACACTGCCCCGGCAGACACTGCATTTTGTGGACCAGGCAGGAGAATTGATCATTTTGCAATTTACAGAAAAGAAACGCCCCAGGATTTCTTTGCTTGGGCAAAGTTTTCCCCAAGTTTCTAGCTACCCAAATGAAGCCAAATAGATGTCAAAAAGCACCGTAGAGAATCCTACCTTGGGGGTTATAGTTAAATATGGGATTCATAATTCATCTAATAAATTAAATTGAGCACCTATTATGTAATAGGTGGCAAAACAGGTACACGTTGTAGTTCTAGTTTCCTATTGCTGCAGCGATAAATGACCACAAATCTAGTGACTTCAAGCAACAAGAATTTATTATCCTACAGTTCTAGAGATCAGAAGTGTAAAATGGGTTTCCCGGGCTAAAATCAAGGTGTCAGCAGGGCTGCGTTCCTTTTGGAGGCCCCAAGGGAGAAGCTGTTTCCTTGCCTATAGCTCTCGGAGGGAGGTCACCTGTATTCCCTGACTCGTGGTCCCCAGCAAGCAGTCATGTCACTCTGACCTCTTGCTTCGGTTGTCACATCTCCCGTCTCTCTTGCCCTCCTCTTTCACTTATGAAGACCTCTGTGATTACACGGGCTACCCCAAGATAATCCAGGATAACCTCTCCATCTCAAGCCCCTTGACTTAATCACCTCTGCAAAGTCCCTTCCACCACCTAAGGTAACATATTCACAGGTTCCAGGGATTAGGACATGGACATCTTCTGGGGCCGTTATTCTGCCTGCCACAGTTGGTGAGCACCACAAATGAGGAAAGAGCCAGCACCAAGGGGCTGGCTGCAGAAGCCCAGGATTCAGTAAAGAAGAAACTCCAGGAACAAGGACGGTGGATTATTCACAATTGAGGATAAATCACGACTTCTGAGTTTTCTATTTCCTTTTTGCTAACAGGCATTTTGTAGTGGTGGCCGGAGCTCATGCTTATAGAAGAGCTGGGAACTTTCCTGCCCCATCAGGAAGGAACCGTTACTAATCTGGCTGCAGGACCTGACCAGGCCTTGCTTACTGGTGGGCCGGGCCACTATGCCCAAAAAAATTAATAAATCCTTACAAGCTGTCCTCGTATCTAGATCTCCTTCAGAAGCATCACAAGAGAGAAGTGACTGGGTCGAGGCAAAATCAGGTATTACCACAGCTCTACTCTAACACCAACTCAATATGCAGACTCCTCGAGCCCTGGCAGTGCTCTCTGCTCCTCAATGGCTCTGAAGGATGGAGACTATCATGAACCTGGTACGAAACAGACATTTGATGGATGAGTAGATGAATGTAAAGTATTCTCCCTCTGCGCTCTTTGCTTTGGTGAACTCATCCCTCCCCGCGGGTCCCGCTACCGTTTCCAGGCTGATTAACTCCTAGCTGGACGTTGCTAGCTCTCCACTCTCTCCTGGCTCCAGATCCAAAGTTTCCTCCCCAGGTTTCTCCAGAACCTGAAACTCAACATGCCCAGAACAGAACTCGTTAACACACCTCTCCAAAGACTCCGGCCTGCTCCTGTAACCCGCACTCCTCAGGTGGAGAGGTGCCAAAGCCCAGCTCTTTCCTAACTCAGGTCTCATCTGCGTGCCACTGGTCTTGCAAGCTGGCCTGGCCCACCCAGACCCTGCACTGCGGGTCGCCTTACGTTGCCCCGGGAACACCAGCTGCTGCTCTGACCCTCCCCACCACCCCGCACGCCCCCAACCTGCTTGCTCTCTCGCCTCCGTCCACCCAGCTACAAATTCTTGGTTCTGTCCCAGCCTTAGTCCTCTCCAGAAGGGGGTTGACACATGTTCTCCTCCTAAATTCTTGAGCTTCACTTTCTCCTCAGGGCTCTGACCCATTCGCTGCTTTGGTTCTTGTCATAACATTGGGTCTTGGGTAAGAATTTCCTGTCGCCACGGCCTGACACAGAACCCAGTCCCTACCGGTGCTGCTTTCCCAGCCTCTGCCCACCCTAGTCCCCAGGCCCCAGCAGGAGGTGGTCAGACACTCCTCATGTCCCCTACATTTCCTCTAAGGAATGTGAGCCCCCTTTAATTCTCAGTCCCAGAGAGGCACTGAACTGAGACAGTGTGTGAGAGCAGTCACGCCTCGCTCCCTCCCCGAGCTAGATAATTACCTCTTGAAGCCACCTGCTATGTGGGCTCTAGACTGAGTGATGCCAAGAGGCCAGAAAACAAACACCTTACACTGGACACCGTAGCTCACACCCTATAGTTCAACAATGTAGAGTCAATCACTAACAAATATTATCTCTGTAAACCACCGAGAATTCCCATCAAACAACTTTGTGTCAGCCCACTCCTTGTCCCATTTTGCCTTTTACAACCTGCTTGCAAGGCCGGGCGCGGTGGCTCACACCTATAATCCTAACTCTGGGAGGGCAAGGCGGGAGGATCATTTGAGCTCAGTAGTTCAAGGTCAGCCTAAGCAAAAGCAAGACCCTGTCTCTACTATAGAACAAATTATCCAGGTGTGGTGGCACATGCCTATAGTCCCAGCCACTCAGGAGGCTGAGGCAGGAGGATCGCTTGAGCCCAGGAGTTTGAGGTTGCTGTGAGCTAGGCTGACACCACAGTGCTCTAACCTGGGCAACAAAGCAAAACTCTGTCTCAAAAAAAAAAGAAAAAGACAACAAAAGAAAAGAAAAAAGAAAGAATTAAAAAAAAAAAACCTGCTCGCAACGAAGGCTGATGGAGCAGTCCCCAAGGCAGCTTGGAATGTTTCCCCGACAGCTGTCCTCGATCTTGCCCCAATTAAACTCTCTATATGAATTTTGCCTCAGTTTCTTTCTTTAAGTTGATAGGACTAATCCCTCCATCTTTCTCCTCATCTCTGTCAAAATGCTCAGGCCCATATAAATGCCACCTCTCTGTGAAGCCCCCAATCAAATGTGACCTTGTTGAACCTCCACGGTAGACCTCTGCTGTCTTCTGTTAGAGTTATTACTTTAGACGGGGCCTTTATCTTACTTTTTATATCCCCTGTAAGTCCACATACAGTGGCCGAGGAATGGATGTTCAATAAATATGAATACAATTAAACACCACCGGTTTCCCTAAAGGGCTACGCAGCACAGGGTGGAAAATATCCCATTGCCGAGGGCAGGAGATTGGCTGATTTATGAATTAAACATGGTCCCTGCTTCCCTTCTGCACATCCCCATTGCTTCCTGCCCTTCGGCCATCCCAGTCCTTATTAACTCCTTCAGGGGAAGGTGGCCAGAGAAAGAGAACCTGCTGCGACCGAAACCCCTCTGTTGGGAGGGGTGGCAGTGGGGAGCGGGCAAACGGCCAGATCTGGGTGCGCTTTTCTTTAGATGTCTGGGCTCCACTAGATGTGAGCACCTGCCGGCCACGATGGATGCCGCGCGTGCCGCCCTAGCAGAGCCCGCTCCACCTGTGAGCCCGAATGGGACCAGGGCCTAAACCTCGCCACCCTCCCTGTTTTGGAAAAAGGCACAACGGGAGCAGAGAGGGATGTCACCACGTCATGGGGAGCTGCTCAGCCCACCTTCGAAAGGCTGAAAACGCTCGACGGTGCTGCTGGCTTTGCATCTTCCGCAGGCAGTTCTGTAACAGGCGTAGGATTCAGTAGGCGCTGAACACGGGAGCCGGGGCAGAGGCGGCCGAGCAAAGTCTCCCTGTCACTTCTTGGTGGCCTGCCCTTTGAGAGCTGGGCCTGGCACCTTTCGGGGCCTGAGCACCCACTGCAGCACCGAGCTGTGACCAGACACCAAACAAGGCAAGACCCAAGAAGGTAACTCAGCAGAGGGGATGGGGAGGCCGAGGCAGGCGGGGAGAGCGGGGAGGGGCAGGGCAGGGGGGAGATGGTGAGAGAAGAAAGAGACAGAGCAAACATGGTGGGGGAAGCAGAAAGCAAGCATACTGGTTTTCCTTGGTAAAGACTCACTCCTGCTGTGCATTTGTGCATCTTTAAACCTGAAAGGAAGCAGCCAGCACTGGAAGGGAGAGTGCGCAGGGCCTCCCACTGTCCCCTGCTCCAGGCGGTGAGGCAGGCCCTGCCCCTCCCGTCGGGTCCTCACCTAGGACCTCAGACGCTGCACTTCCCCAGCCAGCCGCTCCACACAGCGTGTGTCACAAGCACAGAAACCACCGAGTTTCGCGAGCGCCTGGCGCGCCTGCACTCGCTGCTTGCGGGGCTGCTGCTGAAGCAAGTCTGCAGGATCAGCATTTGTCTGGGCCTCGCCAGGTGTCTCAGATTTGTCAAGAAAGCTAAAAAAGTGGCAACACCTGAGTCACCTGTGCATCCGTGAGCTTAGGACTATAAGCCAGCCCTCCTCTCTGCCACCTTTGCCCTGCCTCTGTCCCTTCTCTGATGACGGATCGTTGACGAAAGATGGAACTTGTCTCTGTAAAGCAAGACCTTTGAACCTGGAGTCGTCCTCCTCATGGAGGTCGTCGTGCACTACCTCGGCCCTCTGGTGGCAACGGCTGAGCATTACAGCTTGGTGGAGAAAACGGCCTCGAGTTGAAGATGAGAAGGTTCCGAACACGGGGCGTCAGGGATCCGCGGGATAAAGGACGGTGTTCTGCTCGCAGCCGCCTGGAGAAACCTAACTAAGTTGTGTGAGAACAAAGCTAAATGGATAAGAGTTATCGGGACACTCTTTTCCTCCCTAGAATTGGAGAATTTGTTTCAGTCCCCCAAATACATCCCGCTGTATGCCGATCAGAATGACAGGGCGGGAAGATCCTGCAGCCGCTCACACGCATTCAGGCGGCAAGCAAGTGTCGAATGCGCGGTCCCATGCTAGGTGTTGGAGCAACAGCTAAAAACAAGGCCAAGTTGGGCCCTGCCTTCATGGAGCTTTCAAACCAAGGGGACCCCAAGGTCACTGAGCCTCTACCACAAGTCAAACACTCCACTAGATTCACAATGTTGATGCCAACACCCACCTCCCGGTTCTGAAGAAAGCAGAGCGGCTTGACTGATCTGGGCGGGGGCAGGTGGCTCTGCCCCACCCCCCAACCTACCCCGGGCCGCGCCTCCACCACTCACCCCTGTCCTGCCCGCATCACTCCAGCAAGCTGACTGCCCTCAGGGCCCAAAGCAGGGCCAGCATGGTTGTACGGAGCACTCACTGCATGCGCCCTGGTTTCCTTAAATGTAGATGCACCTCCACACAGACGTGGCTGGAACCAACGTCCAAAAGATACGCAAATAAAATGCACCTTGGACACAGAAACCACCACACTGAGTGTGACTGCTCCTGTTTCATTTGCCATCTCTAGCAGACTACCATCTCCTTCAGGGTAGGCCTTGTGTTGCTCCTTCCCCTTTCCAGGGCCCAGGGTCCTGGGTAATTTGATAACTGTGGAACAAGGAGACGCGTTGGAGGACAGCAATGTAAGAGTGAAAACCAAAGCGCACATGCTCCAAACACATGCCTTGGCCATCGACAAGACCACGGAAGGCCTGCAGGTGTGTGCAAGCTGCCACATCTTACCTGGCTGACACGGACGGAGATGAGGGGCCCTTTGGGAAGCTCGGAACAGGGCCACACCTTGGCTTGTATGTTCAGGTGCAACCTGCTTCCCTGACAGCTCAGAGCACCATCAGTTCAGTGCCCCGACTCTTCCCTCTGCCCAGCTCACTAGCATCTCTCCTCACGGGGCCAGGCTTTCTGTCCTGAGATGGAAGATACGACCATCTTCCATGAGAGCTACGCTGACATATGTGCGGTCCTAAGACGATGAGAAATCAGAAATATCAACCATTCTCTGAAAAAAATAAAAATGTCTCCCTACAGAGCAGGGAGCAACAGTTACCCTGAAGGTACAGCAGAGAGGTAGGGGGCCGAACTCTACAGTCAGACTGTGGAATCTGCCTCCATTTCCTCATCTGAAAAATGGATGTCAGAATAGTATGTGCATAACAGGACACTGGGAGAATTACACGAGACGCTACTGTTCGGTGCCACAGTGCCTGCGAGAGCAAGGATTCGATCAGTATTAGCTATCATTAGGGAGGTTCCTATCCTGCACACCCTTGAACAAAATAGTAACATAGGTAAAATATTAGTAATTAACAAATCTATGTCCGACCTGAGCATAACCAGCCCTCTCAAACCAAAATCCTAAGGACAGGAATTACAATCTGAATTTCGTCAAAGTTTTTGATGACTCGTATGTGTGCTGAAGTGTGCAGACTTCTGGTCCAGGAATATCCTGCCTGGAACTACAAGTGCAAACCCACGGCTTTCACTAGTTTATGAAGACAATTCAAGTTCCATCTCTCGTCAACGATCCATCATCAGAGAAGGGACAGAGGCAGGGACAAAGGCGGCAGAGAGGAGGGATGGCTCACAGTGCTAAGCACATGGATGGACAGGTGACTCAGATGTTGCCACTTTTTTAACTTTCTCGGCAAATCGAAGAGCACTACCCCAGGGCCCTCACAATCAGCAACCTGTTTATTTCACCACTAATTACCAACAGGAAGGTGGGGGCCTGGGAGCTTCAGGAAAATCATGGACGTGATGACAGGTCATCACTGGCATCTTATGGCAGAGACGCTAAGGAGCGAGACCATGACAAAGGAAGTGTGCTGTGCGTAGAGGCCGCAGCCCTGAGAGCTGGCTGTCCTTCCTTTCACAAATGCACCAGTGCTCAAGATAGACCCTGGAATCCAGCTACGGCCACCTGAGCAGAGGCCATGCCTGTGGCGTTTGTGCTCTTAGCAACATCTTCTACTGGGATATCATGATGTTGATTAGTCCCAGGGCTGGTGGTTCCTGGCTTCCTTCGGGGCCTGCGTTGGTGGTGACTGAAATGGGGACAGACAAGACCCTGATTCTCCCCTGGAAGAGTTCCCTGGACATGCCTCCAGGGCTGTGCACCGGGGTGCCTGGGAAGAGGGGAGCAACAGTGAATAAAAGCAGCTGGGGAAGGATGGAGGGGAGGGCTCCGAGCCCAGCCATGTATGGTCAAGTCTGGGCGCTGTTCCCAGCAAGGGACTGGTGGTCAAGGACGCACATTCCCTCAGGAGGGAAACTTCTCTTCCACTCCCGCAGCTGGGGCTAAACCGCTTGCCACCCAGCAGGTGCCACAGCTCAGGGGTGTCTGCTCAGGAGGCTTAGCCCGGGCACTCCCCTCAGTAGCTGCCGCCACTGAAGACCGTGGCTGCAATTACACATCCCAATTGCTGCAACGAGCCTCAGAGCCCTGGGGAATTGCACTTCCCCGATCGGGGAAGCAAATACAGCACACGCAAAGTGAAAGAATCTGGGGTCATCTCTGCTGACTGTCAACTCGCTCATGGAAACGTGTCACCCCCAGGCTCGCTCACACTCAAGTGTGCCTTCGTCCCCTCACCCGCAGATCTGCTGCTTAGAACACACGCAGCGGGTGTGAGCCCACCCCAAACAGCCCCTGCCCCTTGACAGCCAACCACCCAGCCACCTCCCAGGGGGTGACGCACACAAAGGGAGTCTTGACAGATGGTGGCAGAGATCCCCCCATCACCCAAACTTCTTGTCCCCTCCCCCACCCCCAATTCACAACACAGTGGGCAGGGCCAGGAAGCAAGTGAAGGGATTTTCATTTCACCTGCTCCTCCAGTCCCTGCCGGCTCTGGGCACAGACACTAATGAGCAGAGAATAGCTAGGAAAGGAAGTGGGGATGCTGAGGGGTAGATAAATTATTCAGAATATCACAGGAACGGCAGAGACACACAGGGCTCCTAGAGCTGGGGGGCTCTGAATCACCCCAGAGCGCAATGGCTTCTCTAGACAAACTTCAGGCAACATCCGTGGCAAAGAAAGGGCTTTTCTAAGCAGCACGTTTCAAATCGCCTCTCAGGGTGACGGATGCTGCGGGGCTCGGAGCGGTGAGTTACGAGGAAGTCAGGGCATCTCTGCAGCGCAGGACCTGAAGGGGCTTTCCCGTCACCGCGCCTGCCACCGTGCTTCACGGATGAGAACAGCGTGGCTTGGAGAGGCAGAAGGAGGCTGGTGAAGGAGCCTACACCTGGTGTCCCAGAGCAAGGCGTCCCAGCGTGCTTGCACACACACACGAACACAGAGAGGAAACGAAGGTCACAAGATGGGCACCAGGTGTCGCCCCTTTTCAGCCACATCCCTTCAAGCCAGAGGGACTTGGAGGAGAAGGGGGACATGGGGATCCGATCCAGGTCTGAATCATATCATCGTCAGACAATGGGGCTTCTTGTGCTGTATTTGAAAATCTGCTTGAAGGCCATGCCAGGCAGCGGCTATCAGTTTCCAGTGAAGACAGGGCCCGGAGGTCAACAGCCACTGAGTCTCCCATTACCCTGGGCTCCTGCTGGGAGGGGAGAAGGGTACTCAGGAATCTACCTTCTACTGGGAAAGAACAATTTGCAGACCCAACCACCATGAGAACACATTTCCTAAGCAAAAGAGTAAGCGCTCGCTCTCCGCAGTGAGAGATACATATCACCTTGAGGGTGCAAGGACCATGAGAGAATCCACCCATCGGCACGCACGTCCCGTCCTGGTGGGAGGCTCAGAGGAGGTCTGCGGGCTCTCCTGGAGGCCCCGGAAACAGGCTGACTCCGTCCAGCCTGGAGGCAGGGGCCGGGCCAAAGCCGAGTCGACGTCCCTAGCATCTTGGGTGTCTCCGTGTGGCATTCAACTCCCCGCGTGCATCTCCGCCGACACTGCCCGGCCCCTCCCTGGGTGGGCTGTCCAGCGCCACGGGCACAGACTGTAAAGCCTCTCAAAGGCTGAGTCAGACACTCAGGAGTGTGGAGTTGAAGGCGCACTTCTCACTGTCACTGTTGGCTGCCAAGCATTCTTCCAGAGCTCACCGCATAAGCCTTTTCTTTCCTTTGTTGCTAAGGCAGGAAATACTTCAGTCACACTCAGAAGCAGGGTTTCTATCTTGGAGACACCATAAACAAGAAATGCCACTTGCTTAATTTTTCTTTCTTTCTTATTCAACAATTATAAAAGCACTGAAGCCCAGCAAATCTGGCTGTGCTCTGCAAGCGAAGGGTCACAGGCGCCAGTGCAGAGACGGGAAGCCAGACAGAGGGTGGGGTGCAGACAGAAGATGCCAATCACCCAAAGGACCACTGAAAGGCTGGGGCCACCCAACAGTGCTCTGCCTCTGCCCAGCTGAGAGGCTGGAGGCCACATGCTGACAGCGTGAGCAGTAAGACCTCACCTGGCCACTGGATGACAAGCCAGCTGCACCTTGCTCATGTCCTCACGTCTGTAAGACTGGACGGAGTCAGACGACACTGCGGCAGAGGGACAAAGGGCCTGGCTTCACTGGTGGTTTACAAAGACCTTCTGAAGGCCGGCCGGGAGCCAGTGCCCAGCTGCTCCCGAAATGCACGGCCTCCACCTTGCACAAAAGCTGTGTTGAGGCAAGAGGGAGGGTGACCCCCCAACTCAGAGCACGGGGAGACTGAAGCAACTGTTCTGTCCCATGTTTGACAGTTAGAGACTGCAGCCCAGAGACAGGAGAACTGACTTATCAGGGTGGCCCGGGGACAGGCACCAGGTGCAGCACAGTCTGTGCCGCACAACTCTGAGGGCTGCGTGCACGTGCCAGGCTCTCTCAGACGGAAACCTCGGTTCGCAAGTGGAGAATGAATCTCTCAAAATTAGACGGAGAGATGAAGTAAATAAGTGAAAAATTTAAAACAACCTTCCAACTCACATCTTCCTCGGGGCCATGCAATGCCTTAAATACGGGGACTGGCTGGTCATTCCAAGTGTGCGTCTTTTAATTCAATCGGTATCTTTCTCTTTAGCCCATCTAGAAAACAGCCAAACATCACAAAATCTGATCACGCGCCGTGGAGGAAGTATGGATATTTAGCACGCACAGCTGGAAAGATCCAGTAGGCCCATGTTTTTTTTCTTTATTGATGTTGCTCTAAAACACAATAGCCTGTCTGAGGAGAGCTCCTGGGACCGGAGCGAGAAGGCTGGTCTGGGAATCAGAGAACGCAGCTCTCCCCTCTCCAGGTTAAAGCGCCCTTGTTGCCAAATGAGAAGACGTACCAGGTAGGCCCTGCAGGTGTCAAAATCCTAGACCTGTGTGCTTGCGTGACTCCGAAGACCTTCTAAGGGCAAGCCAGGGGCAGGCGCTAACCCATCCCGAAAATGCACGACCTTCACTCTTGCACAAAAGCTGGGTCGAGGCAGGAGACGGTGTCAAATTAACAGAAAACAAATCAGCAAACACTGAGCCAAACCAACCCGGCCCACCCTGTCACCAGAAGAAGAGCTGTCAGCTGAGACGCACCTGGCCAGCGCGAGCGACCGCACACTGCTAGCACCCGCGCGGCCACAGCTGCTTCTAGTTGAGACCTTTATCCCAAACCTTTTACTGTCTTGGGTTTTAGTTTGTTATACTGTAGATATTTTTTTCCCTTGAACAAAACATTCCAGAAACATTTCCTATATTTTGATATAAGAAAGGAAAAATGGGGAAACTGAAGGAGTAAAGTGGCTAAAAAGTAGGTCCCAGAAACAACGAAACTCTTCCGCCGTCAGGGTCGGGTGTTCCTGTCCGTGGCCACCCGCCAGCTTTGCTGTCACCGGCCAGTTCTGCTGTGCTGCAAGGTCTGGGTCAACATCCAGCCCCCGACACTTTATTTTCCTTCCCGTAGCTCAGCGGCACTCACTTCTTAAAAACGCCACGCTGTTCCTAGAGCCATTTCTCTATCGGCTTTAATAATCTTGCCATGCCAAACTTTATCTGGCTCCTTTAGGGAACCATTATAATTGTAGCAGAGGTGCCGGCAAACAGCACAGCTCTGAGCAGTAGCATCACCTCCCTCCTTGGGAGAGACTGATGCTGCCTCCCATTTGCAGAGCGAAATGTTGTAACTTACTCTGTGCCAGGGTGGAAGTGGCCCGCTTTGTTAATTGCAGAAACCGGCCCCTGGGGAACGCGGGGCGTATTAAGTGGTGCGGGCAGGGCTGAGGAGGGGCCTCCTGTCCCTGGCTCTGTGTGAAGCAGGGAGTTGAAACTGGGCACATCTGCTCTGCACAGGCTAGATGGGGGGCAATTGGGGGATGGTTCTCAGGAAGAGGGAGGAATTGGGGGGCAGGGGCTCATGCTCCAAAGGGGATGGTAAGAAGAAGGAAGGAAGAGCTGGGTTTCACTTTATCGATTATCCTCCAGAATTTGGACCTACACAGACTAGAAGACACTATGTTGGCAAGAAAACTTCTTCCTTATTGTTGAGTCACACAACTGCCGTCCTGCCTGCTGCGTGAGCGTGTGCTTTGCTGAAGCCCTGCAAAGCCCTCATCCAAGCAGACTCTGTAAGAGCTGTAGGCTCAGAAGGACACGTGTCATGCAGGCATGTCATGTGGGCTCCATGGCCACGGAATGTTTTATGGATGAGGACACTTTACCAACGGGCAGTGGGCAGTCATCACCTCGCAGGGAAACACGTTCAGGGCCAGGAGTCCGGCAAATCCATGCTCCTGGCCAGACCCCAGCTGCTCCTCATCAAGCGAAGAGTGAAGAGACTTAAGATCTTCTGCAGCTCACAGGGGTGACACATCAGAGGGTCTATGGCGATGAGAAGTTAACTTGACTTTGGAGAAAACCTCGCTTTCCCGGAATTCAGGCGAGGCGACAGGCTAAAAAGTTACACTGAAGAGCCCCAGCTGTGAATATCCGGCATTTTTTGGTCACGCACATCTGTGCCGTGTTTCTACACGAGTGTGGTGTCCTCTGCAGCACTCTCCGCCCCGTGAGTGATGTCCTGGTGGGAGGGAAACTCAGGGCCTGCCCTTACCCTGGGGAGGCCAAAGTGCGGCTGGAGACCCTGCCACACTCCTCCTCCCCATTTGGCTCGGCCAACAGGCGGCACCTCCCATGCTCGGCCTTAGAAGTTCTGAGTGAGTCCAGGACGGAGATCTAAATAAATCTGGTTGTTCTGTTGTTTTGAGCCTTGTTTTCTGGATTTACGTCCATTTGATGAGCACTCCAATTCCCTTTCTATAAATCCCTTTTTTGCTTTAGGTGGCCAGAGCTGATTTCTAAAACTTTAAGTGATACACTCCCTGCTCAGAGACCTGACCCCGAACACCCAGGGAGGCCGTCGAAAAAGAAAAACCACGACGGAAGTAAGCCAAAGGACGAGGCCGGCAGCGAGCTGCGGGACAGCCACAGAACTGGGGAAGGAGACGGGGTCTCTGCAATCACTTCTTCCGGTTCCTTCATTTCACACAGAGGAAACAAAAGGCCCAGGGAGACGCGGGGACTTGTCCAGAGCCACAGGGAGGTGTGCTGGTGAGTGCCGCTCAGCACCAGCCCCTTACCAGGGCATGACTTTTGGTTCTAAAATTGCCAGCCAGTAAGAGAAAAGGATGTCAAGACGGAACACATCTTCCTCCCGTCAGCACATATGCTTTCTTGGGCTTGGCTCAATTCCCATCACCCTCCAGAACCTGCCAGAAAAATTATCCCGGGATAAGTCGCGGGCCCACAGCGACAGAGTGGCTTGAAGTCCCGTAGCATCTGGTCCAGTTCCCAGGTCCAGGGCACGATTCCACGTGATCTAGGAGACCACCTCTCCCCGCCTCCGCCACTCACACGCACCACGCCAGCAGCCCTCACAGGTCGCTCCCCAGCCGCACTCCCTAGTCCGGCCTCTAGTGAAACGGCTGCTGCAGTTGGAACCCCAGGATTTCCAAGCCCTACCCAACGAATGGCCTGCTGATGACATAAGGCAATGAGAACAAGGAAAGTCTGCTGAGATTTCAGGCCAGGCCCATAAGATTCACTGTCGCAGAATGTGGCCTGTCCCATGTGACAGAAAGGAAGGAAAAGGGAAGCAGGTTAATCTATACGTCTGTTCAGGGCAGAATTTAGAAACCGTTGGTACGAACTGGCTCTCTTTGGCCCTGGTCTGCCCGTAGCTGCTGTGAAGCCTCCCCAGCTTGCAGAACCCCCGGGCAGAGACAGAAGCCCCGACACGTAGTTCCACGTCTGCACACATGCACGTGTGTTCAAATGGGACCTCTCTGCCTGTGACACGCTCGAGGGTGAGTTAACTAGACATACGAACAGCGCAGGGCGGTGCCCTTGCAACCGGCCCTCCTCGTGTCCAGGCCGAGACGCAAGTCCTACTTCTAATCTTCGCATTCCGGGGGACTGGCTAATCATTTGGCTATTTCCACACCCACAACCCTTGAATGCAGTTGCTAATTCCTTTTCCTAATAAGGTTCACAGAACACATTTAAATTTTTTTTTATCCAAGATACAAATGTCTCTATTATATAGGGGACCATCTGGGCTGCTACAGCTAGCTGGCTATGCTGCTATCAGCTCTTTTTTTAGAGTTCATGAATCAGTTGCCAATAAAGAAAAAAAAAAGAAGTTATTGCCAAGACTCTGCTTTCCTCCCCTGCATTTTTCCCCAGTAGAAGAACTATATCCCCTCATCAAAATGGACCATGTGAACACAAAAACAGAAAAGATACCTCAGACTGGCGCTCTGGAAATGTCGGCCCACGGTTCTAGATGCGTGGAGTTGGGAGGTGGTGTCAGCTTACTTCCCAGCCCTGGGCCCACCAGCTGGGCTAAGTGATACCATGCAACCTCCACAAATCTCAGATATGTGCAAAGGAGAAGGAATAAAAGGAGGTCAAAAGCAATGAAGAAAGAAGAGAAGAGGGGAGAATAGTGAAAAAGGAAAAAGAGAAACAGTAGCCAAAGCCTGATAACCCCTCATGCCAAGGACTCACTGAAAACCACAGACTCTTCCTGAACCAGCCAGACAGCCCCCCAACCTGCTGAGCGGGGGCGGGGAGCTGACTTCTAGTGCTAAGGTGGCCACAGAAAGGAAGCAATGTAAATGGGAAGCCAAGACAGGAAAAGACCATGCATGGAGAGGCTCAATGCAGAGGGGAGAAGCAGGTGGATTCGCGGTAGCCTCGCCTGGGGGTCCTCCCTTGCTAGGAGGAAAGGGGTCCAGAGGAAGGGAATCAGTGGGTCGTTCAGCCAGACCCGTGTCCTGAGCGTGCACCTACAGTTTCTAGTCACTGCAAAGATCAGAAGTTACAGCTCCAGCTGGCCAGACGGCATCCCCTAAGGGCAGAAACCACCCGCCTCACCCACCGAAGGGTGGTTCTGGGTATTAGTTACACTCAAGGGAGGACCACAAACTCAGAGTTGGGAGCCCTTGGCCACAAGCCTCTGGGTTGTGGGAAGCAAACAATGATAGAGCAAATGTGTGTAGTTAATTCTTCCCACTAAGGCATTCAGCACACACCGTGCTGACAGCAAAGGGGCTCGCAGGCTTTCCCAGCTCCCGCCACGGACCCTTATCAGGAGGAGGGAAATAGCAGGGCTATCCCCACAACATGCATGGCCAGGTAAGTGTGGGATTTGCACTGCTGTGGAATCTTTTGTCACGGTGGTAACTGGCGGGTGTGTCCGTGTGTGTGCGTGTGCGTGTGTGTGTGTGTGTGTGTGAGAGAGAGAGAGAGAGAGAGAGAGATTACCTTTTTTACAAATCCAGTTTCTTTTTAAACCACTTTTGTGACTCAAGGCAGGTTAAAGAAACTAGAAAATGAAATCATCCCCAAATTGTTTCCCAGTGAGCTGACAACCTACTTCATTTCCATGCACCCAGCAGTCCCCACCTTATGGGCAAAAATGGAAACACGAGCCTTGGTTAAAGCCGCCCAGCCCTCACACCCCCTCCTCTGCACCAACCAAGGGGTGCTAGGCCTTCGTGCTGATTTGAGAACAGAAATGCAAATGAGGTTTTAATGAACAACAAATTTTTTTTGGCAGGATGCCGTTTGTTTCTAATGGCAGGTGCATTTCTCAGTTCACCCACACCCAAAACATCCTCAGCCCTGAAACCATGGAAAACACTGCTAACCTCTTCCTGATGGAATTTCCTAGAAGAAATGGCTGTGAGCAACGTGGCAAACTCCCTGGCAAAGCCCAAGAGTTGTCTTCAGTAAAATCTCTGGGACCCTTCAAAACTCTGACAACTAGAGCTTGATGGTAAGACTTGAATACAGATTTTATAACTGTTTTGCTCACTTAAAAGACGTGAGGGTTCCAAATAATGTGGTGAAACGGAGCAGATATTTAAGCAAATGCGTAAACCTAGGACGTCTGGAGCACTGTTGCTGCTCCATCCTAGAGAGGACATCCAGCAGGTGGCAACCGCCAGGGATCAGAAGGTCAAAAAAAATCAGAGAGTTGGGGCAGCAAAGACTGAGGACCAAGAGAGTTTCTGCCTGTAAGATGAGAGGAGCCACAGAAAAATGAAACACAGAATTACCAGTGGACCCAGCCACTCCAGGTCTTTTGAGTATATACACAGAAGAACAGGACGCAGAGACGCCACAGCGTTGTTGTTCGTAGCAGCACTATTCACAGTAGCCGAAGGTGGAAGCAAACCAGCGCTCATCAGCAGATGACAGGTAAACAAAATGTGGTGTATACATGCAACGGAACATTACTAAGCCATAAAAAGGGGGAAATTCTGACACATGCTACATGGATGAACCTTGAAGAGATTGTGCTAAGTGAAACAGACACAGAGGGATGAGTGTCATCTGACTCCACTTACCTGAGGCACCGAGAGCAATCAAACTCAGAGAGACAGAAAGTGGAATGGCGGTTGCCCGGGGCTGGTGGAGAAGGGGGAGTGGGGAGTTACTAGGCAATGGGTATAAAGTTTGTTTGGGACGATGCAGAAGCTCTGGAGATGGGTGGCAGTGATGGTTGCACGACAGTGTGGACGGCCTTAACGCCACTGAGCTGTGCACTACGAAATGGTTAAAGACAGTAAATGTCGGCTGGGCACACTGGCTCACACCTGCAATCCCAGCACTTTGGGAAGCCAAGTAGGAGGGTCGCTTGAGGCCAGGAGTTCAAGACCAGCAAGGGAAACATAGCAAGACCCTGTCTCTACAAAAAATAATTTTTTATTAATTAGCTGGGCACGGTGCTGTGTGTGCCTATAGTCCCAGCTACTCAGGAGGCTGAGACAGGAGGATCTCCCACGCCCAGGAGTTCGAGGCTGCAGGGAGCTGTGATCATGCCACTGTACTCCACACTGGGTGACAGAGGAAAACCCTATCCCTAAGGGGGGAAAAAAAGTAAATTTCATGTTATATATATTTTACCACAATAAAAAATAAATAAAAAAATTAAAAAGATGAGCCAGACAGAGCCTAAAGGAGAAACTACAGGGCTAGGTAAGATTCCTTTCTCTCAGGTAGCCAGGGAAACAGAGAGAAAATTTAGGAAAAGGTAGCAGCAGAAAGAACTAGCGAAAACAGATAACTTGACAAGACGGCCTGAGCCTAGATCCAGGCTAGACTAATTAAATGATGGAGGCTGTATAAAAATACTCACTCCAATTCAATACACACTTAATCGGTGTGCACGCAAGTTCTGGAGGCAGAGGTAAAACAGACAGCCCCTGCCCTCCATGTGCCTGCATGAGCCCCTTACCCATCCTTTGCCTGGTAATTTAATTGTTCTTCCAAGACAATGGCCTCCAAGAGTCAGGTGGTGTTCGCAGAGGCCCCATGGCAGGCAGGAGTGCCAAGGTCTGCGGTGGCAGCGGCAGACGGCTGGGAGCGCCTAAAGGGAGAAGCCGTTCCCTCTGACGACAGCACCCGGGGCCTCCGAGTCTTGTTGTCAGACTGCCTAGCGGGTTCCAAAGATTGAGCTGCATTGACTGTCCTTCCAGAGTCACGGAACAGACGGCAGGAGCCGTCCTCAGTGCCCAGGGGTCTGCCAGGGCACACAGCCCACCAGCTGGGCCACCTGCCGGGCACAGCTCCTGCAGCCATGCGTCGCTATCCTCAAAGCCACAGGCTTCCTCTTCCTTCAAAGGGATGAGATCCACAAGTTTCCTGATTTACAAGCCAAATGAGGCTGCCAAGGAGGTGACTTTTCCTCCATTCATGGTTGGTCTGAGAGCCACCAGCCATCAGTCACACTCAACATGCGTCCACTGTGTCCTCCTAAGTCCTGTGAATGCACAAACTGGACACCGAGGGCCCTGCTCGCCTTCCGCTCCTACTTGACTCAGAGAGCCCAGGTCCAGGCCCAGGAAGTGTGTAGGAGCACAGAGTCACACGCAGAGAAGAGCAAATGAGCCACACGACTTTGTCACATCGTAGGAGCTTGTGTCACAGGTTGGAGTGAGCAGAGTCGACAATGGTGAGACTTGAGCTAGGCAGTGAAAGAAAGTAGAGAACTCAAGTCTAAGAAGGAAGAAGCCTTTCCTTGTTGAAAGGGAATAAACAAACATACGCGGGGGCAATAAAGTCTAACTATGGAGCTGGGGCCATGAGAAGGGAGTCTTGGGAGATTGCCTGGACGCTTAAGTAGATGCTACATTGTAACAGGCCTCCCACACCAAACTGGGGGTTGGATATTATCCTACCGCGTTTACATCTTGACCCCAGGAGATCCCAAGCTCAGTCTTCAATCCCCAAGCCTGGGAGCAGGCATCGTCCTGCCCGAGAGTCTCAAGTCTTTTAACACCCAGTACACTGTGCACCGACATGTTGGTGGCCCCATTACAGCCTATCAGCCTGGTCTCGACTTAGATATCTTTTTTAGTTTGATATTTGGGCTTTATTTTAGCAAATGTAAGAATGTCTCATGTTTGCCTCTCTTTCTATGCCAAATGAGAAATAGTTGCCAGCCTGATCATCAAGCCCCGATTGGCACTCAGAGACCCATTCAGGATTTAATTGTGCACTTGGGGTTTTCGGTGACCTTTATGGGAGATAATCAGGTTCTGAGTGCCATTAAGAAGTGCAGGCAAGTCTCAGTTACCTGCGTTAAGATGCAGACACTCTGCACAAATGATCCCAAAGAGTGACCACCTCCAACCCTGCAGATCTGTCACTCGCGAGCGTGGCCTCTCTGTATGCAGCAGGACGGACTTAATTCCTCTTCTCTAGATTAACACAGTTGGGATTTTTTTTTCCTAAGGATCCTTCAGCTACTAGAAGAGGAGGCAACTCAGATGCTTTGGGAATGGCACGCACATCAGCCTGGAATCTAGCAACTGCCTTACCGAAGGTACAGGAGGACTGTCTACACCTGGTGGTCAGAGGATAGAAGAAAGGTGTATTTCGCAGTCATCCATGATCAAACAGGGGTGCCACAACATACCAGCGGGACCACTATCTCGAAGCATGAAATCAACGTGCGTGACGCTGGCGTGACCGGTGCGCAGCCCCCGTGCCAGCCCCAACACTGTCCTCCGTTTTCCGGCATGCATGTGGGCTGCCGTCACCATCCGACAGCTCTGTCCTGACACAGCTCTTTCTCTTTGACATTTGTTGTTCCGACAGCTGAGTCTCAGCCCAGCGGGGGCCCTCCTCACTTTCCACCATGCCGATCTGTCCCACCTAGTGCCTCCCCCCACCCAGTGACTCTGGACTGACGCTCACTCAGTCACCCTCCCTCACACAGAGAGCGCACCAGGCCTGGGATTCCAGGGGCCGCCAGCAGAGCCCAGGAATGTGCATTTTTAACAAGAATCCAGATGACAGGCATAACCAGGTAAGTCTGGGAAGCTATTCACTGAGGAAGAGTTTGTCAAGCTTGAGTCGGCTACAGGAAATCATCCAGATCCTGAATGTATTTCCTCTGCAACCACTGAGCTCCTGCCCTCGCGCTGGCCCTGTGCTGGCACTGCAGCTACAATGAAGGCGGCAGTTCCACCCTCCAGGAGTCACGTTCCAAGCAAGGAGACAAACACAGCACTGTGTGACTAACCCAACAGTGGGACCAGGGACGGAGCCGTGGATGGGGGGCTCAGATACCCAGGGAGAGTGGGTTCCCCGAGGACAGAGGCTGGAGCACAGCCAGCCAGCTGAAGAGCGAAGTGGGGGAGCAGCACCCCAGGAGATGGACCAGCCCATTTGGGAATTACAGGACACTAAGGACGTCTGGAACACAAAGACGCACAGGGACCTAAACAGCTAACAGGGACCTGCTCCTGCCAGCCCTGTAAACTTAAAGTGAGAGAAACCAGAAAAAACCTTAGCCTGGAGTAACATGGAGAGACCCTTTCAGGTGCTAGAGAGGTCACTCTTGGTGGCCGTGTTGGGGGTGCATTGGTTCAGGGGAGATTATAACCAAGGTGGCCAGTTTGGAAAGGACCACGAGGCCCTGAGAAGGAGCAAATGAGAGCCTGAACTGAGGCAGGGCCATGAGGCACGGAGAGGAGGGGACAGACATGCCAGTGACTGCAGAAGGGGCAGGCGGGCAGAGGGGTCCGGGGCGGGAGGAGGGAGGAGGGCACGGACACAAGTCCAGCTGGGACCCGAACGTGGGGTGTGGGGCAGGCAGCCCAGGGGCACCGGGTCCGTGTCGGAGGACAGGTCTGGGAGGCATGGGGGCTGGGAAAGGCGGAGAAAGAAGAACCCACAGAGGAGAGGGAGGAGGATCAGTGGGGTCCCAGAAAACAATGTGCAAAAACAGTCGCAAGGAAGACGAGGGCAAGGGTCAAAGCCACGGAGAGGTCAAGACAAGCATTAAATGGTGCCGGGACACTGCCCAGCAGGGCACTGCCGGCGCCCTGGTCCAGCGCTCGGCCGAGAACGTGGAGGTGGGGGACACAGGGAAGGGGCGGGAGAAGAAACGAGGGTCTCAGGGAACTAGGTAAGAAGCACAAGTGGCGAAATGCTGGCATTTGCCGATTCCGGGAGGCGGACGCAGAGGGCTTGGCTTTGTTAGTCTCCGAGGTCTGTGCGTCTAACGCGAGAACATAAAGAGGGCCTGGGAGGCAGGGCACAGCGAGGCGAGGCCCGTCTGCGCCGACAGAGATGAAGCAGAGGAGAGTGGCTGAAGACGCAGGCGAGTGGGGAGAACTGACAGAGCAATGTCCCCGGGGAACGGGGTGCACAGGAATTAACCTCAGACAGGGGAGAGACTCTGCTTCTTCTGAATCTGGGCAAAAAGTGGAAATCATGAATCAAAGAATCAGAGAAGTTGCGGAGCAGTAGTATATTGCGGTGTCCCCGTCTGATCACCTGCACCTTCTCTGTGAGTAGGAGGTAAAGTCATCTGCTCGGGGCTGGGGGCCTTTGGGCATTATCTGAGAAAACGACAAAGATCCAGAACAGTACTGAGGAAGCGGAAGGAACAGACGCGGATCACACCGATGAGTTGTGGGCAATACCGAGGACCAGGTGAGGTCAAACTGTGCTTTCATCTGGGCCCAGCAGCCCGTGGGCACCTGGAGCGTGAGCAGGTGGATTCCTGGGAGACCAAGGCGTCCACCCAGGGAGTGACAGGGGACACAGGACACAGCAGTTAAGAGCAGCAATAAGAGCTGAGTAGCAGACAATGGGGTCTGATCACACAGAAGAGGAACTGAATCCTCAAGGGACGATATGTTGAGAGAAAAAGCAAGAGTCACGGTCAAAGCAAGGGCAAGAGAAGGAACAGCGGAACGGGGCAGGGAGAGAACGGGGCTCACACCAGAAAGGCAGGGCCGGGGTGTGGTTGGGGGCTGGGGGACCACAGGGCTGGAAGTGGCCACTGGAGCGGAGATAGCACCTGGACGATGCAGGACACTAAGGACAGGACTGTGACCAGGTGCCAAGTCCTCAGGGGGTCCCTGGAGGAGTGACCCACGGGAGGCAGATGACGGTGACAAGGAAGGGTGGTGAGGACGCCATCCAGGCAGCATGTCTACGGAGAATGAGGCACCAGAGGAATCTGCCTGCACCCTTTCCGGGAGGGAGGTCCACAAGGGAAACGAGTCCAGGGCAGAAAGCCCAGAGCATGTGGACACACGGAAGGGAAGGAGGCCGGGCAGCCGGAAAGGCCGGATGTGAGGCAGGTGCGTGGCCTGGCATAGGGCCAGTACAGGTGGAAGCTCCAATCACCTCCCAAGGGTCTCATGACACTTTGATGTTTGTGCAGTGACTCTAAAGTCAAAGAAAGGTTGATTTAGTGCTTCGGTAACATCCAACCCCAATGAGGCCTTGAAACCTCATCAAGCCGTTGGGACTGGGGCCAGTGCCTGCTGGTTTTAGGAGATCTCAGAATTCCGCTCCGTCGTCTCCTCTCTCTCAACATGTGGTGGAAATACAGTGATGACGTAAGTCTTCTTTTTCCAGGAGTAGTTAAGGAAAACGGCCGGCTGACGTCTCAATGCAAGCAAGGGTAAGGTCGCCCGAGTCAACCAAACACTACACCTTCAAGAAGGCGCTCTCTCCAGGACAGCCAGCACTTCTCCCCAAGAGGTCCCTTTCCCAGAGAGCTAGCTCCACCATCATCACGAAGGGCCCTGTACCCATGGTAATGGCCAGTCTTCTTTGCAACAATTGCAGTTTCCAAGGTTTCACAGTGCCAGGGTACCAGGAAAAATGCATGCGCCCAAACTGCCTAGGAAGCCGTCCCTGAGAAGTAGCCAGAAGCCAAATCAGAAATGAGTCGCCATGTCAGCCAAAAATGCGCCAAGCCAGAGGTCACGAGAATTTGTTCCGCAGGTATTTACCAAACACCCTCTGCATGCCAGGTGCCGTTCTAGGCTCTGGAGAAACTTGAGTAAAGCAGAAAACATCCCTGCTCTCCAGGAGCTTACGTCCACTCTAGGCATGAGGTGAGGGACACTGACGGGAGTGGGAGGATAGGGGGGGACAGGGCAGGCTGGAGTCGCAGACACCCCATCTGCAAGTGAGATGCTAGAAGGGACCAGCGTGTCTCAAATAGAACAAAAAGTGGAAACCAGGTAAGGCCTGGCAAGGACCACGGTACCACATCTGTGTAGGCCAAAGCGGGCCTTAGAAAACAAGCATCCTAAACTCATTTTTTGTTTCCAGACGGATAATTTGAGAAACTGAGATGTTTACTAGGTTTCCCGTGGCTGAGTCTGTGACAGGCTGGAACCAGGTGAGAGGCTCCGCCACAAAGACATTTGCCCAGCAAAACTGCCTCCCAGTAAACAGGTATGTTATCGTCTGTCGGGGGTCCATAAAAACCCTCTGATAGCAAATGCTGCTATGAATCCAAAGAAAGTTCAAGGTGAGGTGATGTGCTGAATCTTTCTAGGGATTACTGGGAATTAATTTTATTTGTAAGTTGTCAAAACTCAGTGACTCTAGATATAAAAACTTGAAAAGCTAAAAACCTGAAAAAAACCAGCAATGAATCTTTGATCTTTTGAAAGAATGGCTTCCTCTGTGTTTATATAAGTAAGACAGTCTGTGAACAGGCTCGACCAAGCTGGAGCTGAGAAGGCTCTGTGAGTAAACACCGTTCATCCTACACTGGCTGGAAACACACATGACTTCACATCTGAAACCCTTTAGAACACTGTTTTTCCTTCTAAACATCCATATGCAATTTTTTTAAAGTACACAAGAGATACCCAATCTTTTCTGGATGGTAAGATTAGTGGTGATTTTGTTTCATTATATATCATTGTATTTTCAAAATTTTGGGCAATGAACCTGTATCATTTTATAGGAAAGTCTAATTTTGTAAAAAATGAAATAGAATTTCCTCTTTTAAAAAAGGATATATAGTATGTTTTGAGCCTTATTGCTGTTATTGTTATGACTCCAATCAGAAATTCCAACTCTATTTTATTTATACAGAGAAACATAATCCTTTGGTAGAAACTATTATCTAAGTTAACAATCCAAAGACAGTGACTACAGTTAGAGAAAGGGCTTGGGCTTAAGAGTCTCACAGACCCAGCTCAAATCCCGGCTCCAATACATACCAGCTGTGCAACCTCAGACAAGTTTTATAACCTCTCTGATCCACTGTTTCCCCATCTGCGAAATGTCAGCTGTGAGGACTAAAGGGCTACCATGGGCCTGAAGGTATGCAAACCCACAGAAAAAACTCAGTTTTATTCTGCTTCTTCTAAATGCGACAGATGTACTTGGAGATGGTGGCTGATGTAAAATAAATTGGTAATTTGAAATATTTTCATCTGAAAACAAATGCATATAATTTTCAAAGTAAAAAACCAGACTAGAAAGAAATGTTGTGCTTAGTACTGATCACATGCACCCCTGCTCCCAGACATCTGGTGGGAAGAAAGAGGACGTGAACAATTGAAAGTACCTCCGAGAGGTCCCCTGTGACGTGTCTAGAACAGAGCCTGGCCTCCGGCAGTCACTCAAAAGCATTATAGCTACTGTCATTACCCCTAAGTTGGTATGTACAATTAAATAAGAAAAACGTGCCAAATTCATACCTTACAGCATTGTGAGGCGTGGCAGTGTGGCAGGCATGTTAACTGCCGTATATTGTTAAGTGCCTGACCATTATTTGGGGTGTCGATACACGCTATGCAATCGATACGGCTCATCAGAGCAAGAAATACACAAGGAATATAAGAAGCTAGAAAGACGACAAACAGTCTAGCACAAAACCTGAACTTCAGTCAAAATCATTACCACCATGCAGCCAGCGCCTACACAGACACAAAGTGTGCCCTGAGACCAGTGTGTCTCAGATGTCCCCCGATTCCAATGTTCAGGAACCAAATCAATGTGAGGGGGTTTGGGTTGTTTGATTTGGGTAGAGAGAGAGAGACGATGTCTAGGAAAAGAGGGGCTGAGACCTCGGAATTGTTATTGTAATTTCAATTCCAAGAGCACAAATTCTTTTTATTACTAGAAACAAGAAGCTCATCATTTCCACAAGGAACCTGAACAGAATCTGGTTTCGGATTGGACTGCACTCAAGTACTCCTAGATGAGGGGGAGCGTCGGTAACCTGGAGAACAGAGGCCAATGCAGGGTCGCCAGGACACCTGATTTTCATTCAAACGTCTATCAGTCAACCAGCTGCACAAACCACTCACTTCATCAACCTGTTCTTGAATTATTTTTTATCTTCTCCTGAGTGAGAGGAAATTATTCTTTCTGGTTACTTGTTCTGCTCCAGGGGTAGTTCAGGGAACTCCAAGCCTGGCACAGTTGGGTGGAGCTTTCTGGTACCTGGCACCCTCTGGCCAAGGCAAAAACGGAAAAACAGCAAATGAAGTATTTCTGGGGAAAAAAAGGAGTCGTGAGCATTCTAGAATGCAAATAACTCCCCAAGTCCAAAGAAGCTGAGAAAGTTCCTTCAAAACACACTAGCAGAGGTCTGCTGCGCAGCGCGGGCACAATCTGTTCTGTATCCCTTTTTATTCTATATGAGGTAAAGTTTCCTTTTCCCTTAAAAACTGTCAACACTTTAAGGTTCAATTTTCTACCACAAATTAGACCCAGTATTCCAGCGTCTAATTTTGCTATTTAGAAGTGATGGAATTTGCACCCGCCAAGGCTCTCTGACAGGGAGGACAGGGGGGCTGAGAAAAAATCCTGCTATTTAGAAGTGGCGGAATATTGTACCCTCCAAGGAAGCACAATTCTAAATGGCAGGATTTTTGATCAGCCCCCAAATTTCTGTTTCTGAATTCTTTATCACCCCCAGATTCCTAAATCAACCGACTCACAGATTTACCCAATCTTAGAAATAGGAGAATCATCAGGTCAACTTTCTCACTTTAGACGTGGCAGGAAGCCCAGCGAGCGGCATTCCTAGGGTTACAGGGTTGGAAGCCGCCCTCCTCCCCGGCTCCCCCTCTCCTGTCAGAGAGCCTCCTAGCAGGAGCTGCTCTAGCTGCTCAGTTCTATTTTAAGATAAACTCTCTCATTCTGGAAACCACTTATACGAAACACTGGCATCTCACCCACCCTGCAGTTTTCTTCAGGTCCGCGTTTCAGGTCATTTCCCACTGTATGCAAGCTCTCCGAGGCTCACCAAAACCATGCTTCCAGGGATGTCTCGGGGTCCTTCTGTCGCCCAGGCTTGCCGGGCAGGGCCAGGCTGTTAAAGACGGGAGGCTGCATTGTGGCACTCCTTCTAAAACACCTGACCTGGGCCATTCTTCCCACCACCCGCTGAAGGTGAGGATGGGGAGCTTGACCTCAGAGAAGGAAGCCCTGAGAGCTCCATGCACTTGCTAAATGTTGCACAGTCTTTTCGAGAACAGCTTCTTCAATCCTGCAGTACGCAGCCTTTTACATGTGACAGTGTGGAATGGAAAACTGAGGGTTCTGTTTTCACCTGACCTTGGATCACTAAAAGTGGGGGGGGCGATTTCGTGGTCATATTATTGTATACATTTTTTTCTCAAAAGAGCAGAAAGCAAATATCAGTACAGAAGACATTAGAGTCCATAGCAGATACAACCAATTAGGATTCCCAGCTCTCTCAGTACTTCTGTTCAGCAGCTCTGGTCCTGCGTTCCCACACCACACCTAAAGAATTGGGACCCACGGCTACCGTCAACCTGCCCTAGCCTGGACGGCTGGCAGGAAGCTTGTGCCAGCTGGGGATGCCGGGGCCTGGCCGGAGTCTGACCCCTGCAGGGAGTCTTCGGGAGTTGGATGCTGGAACCCCAGAGGGCAGAGGAGGGAACTATGGTCCATCTCCGCCGTCACTCTCTGCGTGACTTTCCTCCACGGCCTCGTTTATCCCTGTCCCTCGCCACTCTCTCGCCTCCTTGCTTCTTCTCTCCACCTCGACCCCATCACCTGGTTTCCTTCCTCTCCCCACAGTTCCTTTTACACGGCGCTCCCGTCGTGTTTCCACTTCGTCTCCAATGACGTCTACACACAACCCACCGCAGACGCTGACATTTTAAATGTTTAGTTGTTATAGTTACCTGACTAATTGTCGGCACCTACTGCGGCGCTTCTCCTTTGCCTCCCTCCGGAGAGCGGGAAGGGGCAGGGAAGGGACGGTGGGTGGGGTCGCAGCCGCCACTCCCTGGGCCCTGGAGACGGTGTCCTACCCCGGGCACCAACGGTCCCTCCGCCTCCAACCCGGGCTCGGGTGCGCGCCCAGCTCCGCCTGGCCCGGGGAGGAACCGTCCCCTGCCCCCGACAAGGAGCGGCAGGGGGTCCACCCTGCAGGTGTGCGGCGGCTGCCCTCCCCGTCCCTCCACGCCCGCAACGGGGAGAAAGTGAGGTGAAATCCGGGAAGGAAGTGGACAGGGGCGCATCTGGGGCGAAAGAAGAGTCAGGAACCGTTGCGGTTACTCACGTGCCAGATGGCGAAGAAGATGAGCGCAGCGCACAGCACCAGAGACAGCATGTAGCAGAAGGCGGCGAAAGTGAAGGCCATGGCCGGCGGACCCCAATCCCGCCACACGCAGAGAAGCCTCCAGGAGGCCGGTGCCTCCCTGGAGGACCGACTCCCTCAAAACCGGGAGGCAGAAGGAGCCACGTCTACACACGCCCCTCGAGGCCAGTGGCGAGGCGGGCGCGCGGCCGGCGAAGAGAATCAAGGGTCAGCGCATGGGGGCTGGATTCCCGCAATCTCCGGCGACCCCGCGCCCGGACTTCCCGCGGAGACAGGGAACGGTGAGTCGAATGCCGTTGGCGGGAACTGTCCCCAAATCAGCGGAGAACATCTGCAGATAAATGCCAACCGGTGAGCCCCTCGAGACCAACACGGCGACGGACGCGAGGACTCCACGAGAGACCGAGTGCAGAGGTCCCGTCCCCGGGATGCCCGGGCAGACCCTGCCTCCGCCGCTAGCGGGGAGGGGCGGCGAGGCGAGCGCTCCGCCCAGGACCCTCCGGCGCCTCGGGGCGCAAACGGAGACCGCAGAGCCTGGCGCCCGGCGGACCCCGAGCTCCTCCCAAATCCCACAGCCAGCAGCGCACTTTCCGGGAGACAAGGTCGCTAGGCGGCCAGGAGTAGGTAGGTCCCGCAGGTCCTGCGTCCGGAAGCGGCTTCCAGCGAGGCTGTGCGCTCCGAGGCGCACCCGGCCCCGGCCCCTTCAACCCAAGAGTTCGGGAAACTGGGGTCGGACCGGGGGGAGCACGGGCTCCAACCCAGCGGGCCAGCTCTCGTCCGACCGGCTGTCGCGCCGGGTTTCAGGCCAAGCGCTGCTCGCACAGGAGCTCGCTCCACCTGCTGCTGCCGCCGCCTCTGCCACTGTGACAACTGTCGCGGCGCAGCCCGGGATCCCCTCCCTCTCGGCGCCCCACCCTCGGCTCCGGCTCTGCAGATCACGCCCTCCCCGGCGGGCGGAGACTGCAGCGGCGGGGGCCGGGGAAAGGTGGGCGGCGAAGCGCCACTAGGCGCTTGGTGGCCGCTGCCGCCGCCACTGCAGCGTGCGCGCCAGCCTCTCGGAGGAAACTCGAAGCCAGCAGTGCAGGCGGGGCCGGCGGCCGCGCGGAGGTGGGGCGGGACGGGCTGGAGCAGGGACTCTTTAAACACGTGCGTCTGGAGGAGGTGGGACGCTGCGGAAGGGTATGGCGTGCCTCGCGCCTAGACGCGACAGCCGCCCCTCCCGGTGCTAGCAGTTGCGCCTAGCGCAGCGGGAAGTGTGGGGACTGGCCGTGGGGGCTGCCTCCTGTCGGTTGGGGATACAGGACAAGTCCTTGTACCCTGGGGCTGCTCGGGCGGATCTTCCTAAACTGTAGCATACTCAATGCTTAGGGCTGCGTGTCCAGCTCTGCTCCGGGCCCCTGCAAAATCTCCAGTGGCGTCATTGCCGCCTATCCGCTACGCTCCCCCGCCGTATGACCTTGGGAGGTGAACTGCTCAGGGCTGACGAGGCAGCAAGCGTGGCTTTCGTTACTGGTGTTGGTCAATAACACCACCAGTAGTCAAGAGCACGCTTCCGGGAGCAGACCGCTTTCCGGGTGTAGGTTACTTAACCTCTTTAATCCTCGGTTTCCTTATTTGAAAACCAGATAAGTGTAGGACCAAACCATTTAAAAGGATTAAATGGGAACATAAGTTTTAAAAAAAGCCCAAGCATGAAGCCTGGCACTTGGCGCACGTTCGGTAAGCGTAGGGATTATCCGCACACTTCGCTCCAGCGCCCCGGCGTCTTCCCAGCCCTGTCACCACGCTTGCTTCGTAAGGGATCTCTGATACGGCGGTGAGAGCGGTTCCAGTCATCCAGACAGAACTTGGGTTTCAGGTAAGTCGAGTCCAGAAAGCACGGGGAGATACCCTGAAAGGTGATTGGCCAATCTGGGTGAAGAGCAGAACCACATCACGGTTTGGACTGAATCTCAGAGCATCCGGTACCTTGCATAGGGCGGGCACCAGATGTTACTGCGTGATTCCAACCTGGTGGGGCTAACTGTCCTGTTCACAGCTGTGATTCCCACGGCTTTGGAGCTGGAAGGGATGAATTACAGAGATCTAGTCTTACAACTAGCTAGTGACAGAACTAGAATCCAATCCTGGGCTCTTTCTACTACATCCCAACATTCCTGCACCTGTGTGGCCACATCTCCAACCTGGAAACTAAGTGCCTTTCAGCAGGAGGTGGGGGAACTGGAGCAAGCCCAGAGCAGGGAACAAACCAGCATTTAATTGCCTCTGGTCGGGACTAGCTACTACTCTGCAAGGACAAGTGCAAAATGAAAATGTGGGGCTTCTTGTTTAAAAGTTAAGAATTTCAAGACAGCGACAGCAGAGCACTGAAGCAAGCATGAGCCCCTTTTGAGCACAAGACCCTGAGCAACTGTAGAGACTGCACGCCTGTGAGCCCAGCCCAGATCTGGGTTACACCCCATATCACTTTCTCTTTTACATAAGTATGTTCTCCAGTAAAAATTGTCATTAAAGAAAATCTGGAAAATACGGAAGAAGTTAAAACAAACACCATAGTTTGCTACTTTCAGACACCACCAACGAAATAGTGGTAGACTTCTTTCTAGCTGTTTTTTGCTTTTTACCTTATATAGATTATTTCTTTTCATTGTTGTAATTATACTGCATAAAATTTTGTGACACCAAAACAATAAGATGCTATCAAAGGAAAATTCAATAATTCAAGCATTTTGAGTCCCTTTGAGACTGATTTGGTTTTTCGTTTCTGCTGGCTCTTGCTTATAGAGTCCTAGTTCCTCAGGGGTCTGCTAATTTTTTATTGCATGCCAACATCGTTTTGAAACTTTTTTGGTAGGCATTTTTATAGACATGTTATCTTTCTCCAATGAGGATTTTCTACTTCTTTTGCCAAGTGTCTAGGGGAACCTAGCATTCCAGAATTTCCTTAATCCAAATTCAGCCTGTGAGATTTTCTGGGCTGCCCAGGCGACGGTGGTTGGTGTGAGGACTGGTTTCTTTCTGGTTCACCCTCACTCACATGGACCAGTGCTCTGGATCCCAAGCGAGAGGGGACTGCTTGTCAAGACCCGAGCCTGCTCGTCCCCGGACTCTGACTTTTGCCCCCAGTTCCACGGAGTCCAGCTCAGTCTCTCAGCCACCTCCTCCAAATTCACACAGATGCCCCTCGGGCAAAACTGGACCCAAGTGCTAGGCTGACCTCTCTAGATTCTGAATCGCTCTTAGAACTTGGCCCCAGTAATCCCTTACTCTCTTGTTAGGGCTTTGATTTTTTTCAAGAAGATGTTTTTTATATTTCATTCAGCTTTGTAAGTCGTGTTCAGTGGGAAGACTGGTCTGAATCATCTAGCCCAGCATCACCGGAATGAGGAGTCTCTGCATCAAAAGAAAATTTCAGACAAAAAAATTGCATCCATTATCTCACCACTGTGACTTTCAAGTCTCTACCCAGCTCTGTGTTTCTTGCCCTGTCCCCCGCCCTGCTTTATGCTGTCTTATCAGTTACAGGATGATGTCTCAGCAGAGGCGACTGCAGAGCTTCAGAAAATAAGAACCCCAGGCAGTTACTGCTCGTTAATTCAAAAAATGTTAGTACCCATAGTGCTGGCCACTGTCAGGACCCGTAAGGTTTCCAGTCTAATTGGTGAGGCAGTAACTCCTTCATAAAGCAATGTTTAAAAAAAAAATGCCTGTGACACGGTAGAGGAAAGCAAGGGAGAGAATGATTGGAAATGGATGTTGAGCAAGCAACTGACCTACATTGTTTCCTCTACTGTAGACACTGAAAAGCCAATTAATTTTTTTCCCTATCCACCATACAGCCAAGAATGACCATTTGAAAAAATTTGAACTCATTAAAAAGATTATACTTCTTTTTACCTGGAAGGTAGACCTGGATGCCTGGAGGTACAGCAGCCATCTTATGACCAGGGGAAGAAAACCAGTGCATTAAAAATGCAAAAGCTAAGAAGACAGAAGAGTCAGGACCACTGACAACATAATCGAGCCAGCCTATCAGCCCTTAACTTCCTATTCCCTGACTTCTTGTTGAATTGGTGAATAGAACAATAACACTTCTCACTTTTTTAAGCTGTGGAAGTAAGGCATTCTGTTACTTACAGGTGAACAAAATTCTCAACTGATACCATGGTTTTATGAGGGGGAAATATACTGATATGACAGGAAATAGGCATAATCAGTTTATAGCTGGTATAGCAGCTCCATGATATCATTAATGTCCCAGGCTCTTTTTGCCTTCCTGTCTTGCTTTAGCATGTGGATTTGGTTCTCATGGTCATAAGAAGGCTGCTGCACCTCCAGCCATCATGCTCATATTACAGGTAGGAAGGAAAAAAAGAGCCAAAAGTTTTCATCTCATGAAGGCATATCTTTTGAGGAGAGTAAAGGAAGCCCTCCTCAGAGATATCCTATGTCTCATTGGCCAGAACACTGACACTTAGCCACCTCCACCTAGTTGTGAGTCTGAGAAGGTGAGTCTTTTCTCCTTCCAACCTTTATAAGATAGGAAGCCAAAGGAAAAAGAGTTTTGAGTGGCTTGTGAATAGCCAGTTCACATTTCTGCTATACTGTTACAATCAGGTTTTCTGTTATCAGCAACCTAATACAATTTCCAAGTGCCACAAGTTGTGCTAAGAATGGTGTATAAGAAGACAGACAGAATATTTTGGGGGTAGCATAATTGGGGAGGATTCATAGACAAAGTGGCAACTTAAGGCAAATTACATCAAGCTCCTTCTCTGCTCTTAAGTAAGTCTGATTATTCCGTGTTTTCCTGACCCATTCCTGCTCCTCATGAGTTTTTATACATAAGTTAGTTTTCTGCCTCTTCCTCCCTAATGTATAGCAACACCTCAGTTTACTGAAAGTGAAGGTCAATAGAGATGCTTCTCAACTTACATTGGGGATACATCCTGATAAACCTATCATAAATTGAAAATATTGTATATCAAAAATGCATTCACTACACCTAACCTATTGAACATCATAGCTTAGCCTAGCCTACCTTAAACACGTTCAGAACACTTACTTTAGCCTGTGGTTGGGCAAAACCATCTAACACAAAGCCTATTTTATAATAAAGTGTTGAATATCTCATGTAATTTATTGAATACTGTAATGAAAGGGAAAACAGAATGGTCGTATGGGCACTGAAAGTACAGTTTCTGCTGAATGTGCAATGCTCTCACACCATCATAAACTTGAAAAATCATAAATAAAACCATTGTAAGTTGAGGACTGTCTGTGACGTGTCCCCACAGAGCTAAAGACTTGATTGCCTAAAGCTTCTACCAACACCATCCCATTTCAGGCCCCCCCGCCTCCCCGGCACACTCCTGTCTCTACCCCACCCTTAGGAATCTGTTAGGAATTGTCAAAGCCTAAAGGGGAATGTCTTTGAATCCTGGGGAGTTTAGTTAAATGGGCTCTCAGCCTCCTCTGTCCCAGTACTAGTCCCATTCTGCCCACAGGACAATCTGACCAGACACTTCCTTTAGCACAGAATTCAAGAGTGTCCCTAACTGGTATTTTCCTCCATAAATGAACTCAGTGAACTTCTCAGTGCTGGTGTGATATGTGCATTTACTCCCTTGCTTCCCAGTCCAGCCTTGTCAAAATCCCGGAAAGCTTTCCCCGTCCTCCAGCTTAAATCCAGCCCACCCAAGTTCTCCCAACCCCCATTCAGACACTCCCTCTGATCCCGGCCAGGACGAGACTGCCCAGGCCAAGCCACCTCCGCTAATACTCTGTTTCTCTCTCTTTGGTGGGTTTGGATGTTTGGAATGTCCTGAGGAGTTGAGTTTTTTAAGTGAGTGTTTATTATAAAATTTTTAAAGATGCTAACAGAAAAAAACCCAAACTCTGTAAATTTAAAGAGGTTTATTCTGAGCCGAACATGTATGAGTGAGGCCCAGGGAGCCATTCTAAGAAGCCTGGAGTAAGTGTCCCGTGGTGGTGGGGTTACAGTTTGGTTTTATACATTTTAGGGAGATGGGAATTGCAGGTAAAATCATAAATCAATACATGGAAAGCGTATACATTGGTTTGGCCTGAAAAGGTGAGACATCTCAAAGTGTGGGTTTACAGGTTATAAAGCAAAGATTATTTGATTTGTGATTGTTTAAAGAAATAAAGCTTTGTCTAAAAGCTTGGAATCAGTGGAAAGAAATGTTTTAAGGTAAGGAAGTCTGTTAATCCTAGAGCAAGCCACAGTATACGCAAAGTGATCTCTTAAGTAAAGTGATGGCCTACAGGTGTGACTTCACCTTTGCCTTGCATGGCCTTAGGTCCTGTTAATACTTTAGTCTGTTTTGTCTTATGATTCGTTTCAGTATTAATGCTGGTTGTCGACCAGCTAAACTCCAAAACGGAGGGGGTATAACGAGGTGTGTCGGACCTCCCTTCCCAGCATGGCCACAGCTCAGTTTTAAGGTTTTTCTGGGGCCCCCTTGGCCAAGAGGGGGTACATTCAGTCACTGGGGAGGGAGGTTAGGATTTTATTTTTAGTTTACAAAGATAGGTTAAAGAAGAGAGTTTAGTGAACATTCATGTACCTACCACCGAGATTCAACAACTGTTAGTATTTTATAGTACATGCTTCCTGGTTGTCCCAAAATTTTATTTTACAGCTGGTTTGTTCAAACCAAGATCTAAAGATTTTCTCACCCCCTAGGACATTTGAAGCCTTTTCTTGCATATAATTTATTCAGCGATACCATTGCAGAGCACAAGGGCTTTATTCACTGGTAGCCAGTGTGTGCTGCTCTGCACGCCCTCGTATATCTACATTGGTGTCGTCTGGCTTAGGACTGTGTTTATTTAACTTGCTCGGCAAACATCCATCTATGAAGAAGCTATCAATTGTGGATTTACATGTGCTGGATAAATCAGCTCTTTATTTTCTTTAAAATAATTTAAATCTAACTTTGAGCCTCCTTCCTGCTTGACTGGCAGGAAATTCAGTGTCAGCCTTCACTGGGCTTCCCGCAGAGTTGGGCAAAGTTTTGGGGTCAGGGAGGCTTCCCAGCACCAAAGCACCTGGAAGCTCTGCCCTCTGCCATTGGTCTTGGGTCCACACTGGTTCCTGCTGGGATGTCCCAGCTGGACTGGTCCTTGGTCCTTTCTCCTCTTGCCTTCTGGTCTCTTCTCGCTGGAGAGCCTGGGAGCTTCTGTCTCTGGCTCCAGCCTCCCTGGCACGTCTTCCACGAATCACGGGCACAAGGCAGCGTGTCTCTTCTTCTCCAGAACCTGGACCTCAGCCTCTTTCCAGTCTGCAGAAAATCACTTCTTGCTTCCCTCTGGCTGTAGGCAAAGGTATTCTCTCTCCTTTCCCATCCCACTCCCTCAAGGACATTTATCTTCAAAGATCTACTTTCCATCTTGTAATTTATTCAGCCAATATTCATTAATATAACTGCAGTGATTCTTACACTATTGAAGGATTTCTGTTCTGATTGATAAATAGAATAACGGCTATTGCAGTAAACAGTAAAATGTATTAATAATTAAATTCTAAATTAAACTCATTCATTCAGGTTAGTTGTCATAGGATGTCACAAGGACCATTGATAAATGGGCCTCCCGTGTGCTTATTAATCACAAGGCACTCTGTGCTACGTACATCACAGCTTTATCACTGTACTGAAATCATGTGGTTGCCACAGAAGCTAAATAGTTGTTACATTAGTCGTATTGTCTGTGCATTGTAATTCTCATGTAAGTCGTAAATGCAGTGTTTCAATATTTATACATTTAAGAATTGATAAATAAAATATTAAGAACGAACTCTCAGAACAAAGAGACAAGCAACTGTGAACCCGTGTATTAATGTTCCATTAAGGATCATACGCTTCTGCGTCTGCAGAATACAAGCAGCGGTACTAACAGTGAACCACACGCAGCCTGGAGTGCCTTCCAAATGACCTGAGCATCTTTTACACTGTGCAAGCATCAGTGCAAAATAACACAGTACTTTGTATTTCTTCAATACAAAATATTTTATTATTTTAACAAAAAACATGGGCGTGTCACCAGTGCTACTGATGTAAACGTTGGATATAAATGGTGCTCAAAGATAATTGTTCAAAGACTTTGCGGGAGACCAGAAGATGCCACCCCAAAGTATGAAGCACTGTTGAGCTGAAGGTGATTAAGAAGCAGATGCAGGAATCCGCTCTGCCCTCCCTCTACCTGCCTAAAAGTAGGGCGTAGATTTATGGAGACTAAAGGTGTCCTGTTCCCCCTTCTGCCAGGAAGAACAAAGGACGCCCACTGAAGACAGCTTTGGACCCTTATTGGCCTAGAGATGGTACCAGAGGAATCTACATTAATGAGCTTTGCTAACTAGCGTTTATCTGCCGTTAATTTGCCATTCCCCAAGTTACCACCTCTAAAGACTCAAAGTCCTTTTCCTTTGTCTTTTCACTTCCCTAAAAATGTACTGGTTTTTGTTGAAGATGCTATGTAAGCTGGAATTCAAAGCCACCTCTTTGAGAACTACTCATTCCCTGAGTGTCTCCTGTGTGTATATAAAATATAGATGTTAATAAACTTCTGTTTGTTGTTTTTCTCTTGTAAATATGTCTTTTGTTACAGGAGTCCCTTCCAAGTAAGAACTTGTAAGAGTTGAAGAAAAAATTATTATTTTTCCCAAAGAATTTAAATATTTATCAGAATGGCAGTTGCTTTCTGTCAAAGCTCATGGTTTCATTTTTAAAAATTGTGATTATCAAAGAGAAAAACAGTCGAAAGTTCAGTTTCATATAATAATGCATGTGAAAGAACAAAATATTCTAAATTTAACAAAATGTTGATAAAACAAAAATATTACAAAAGCACCCTTTAAAATGTTAAAATTATCCAGCATATGCTTAAACATAATCAAGCATTTTCAAACATGAAATATTCAATAACCATTAAAAAATAATATCTATATAAGCATACATTGTATTCTAGATTTATGGTCCTACTTGTTGGAAGACATATCTACTGGAATAAGAAAACAACTTATATATCAAGACAGGAAAATATTCATTTTCTTCTATGAAACTGTTTCCCATAAAAGCACTTAATTATTTATTTTAATGAGAAATTTAAAACTTTGTTGATCTTGTGGAGTTGGAAGGAATAATATCTGATAATATACAAATTCTATTTGTCAATGCTTGAGAAAAATGGTATCAGTAAGAAATATTTTCATGGAAACATTTTGTTCAGACAGTGTTAGTGCCTGTGTGCTACAGAGAAAGACTGGCATTTCAGCCAAAGTTTAGAAACATTTCTGAATGTTTTTAATTTGCCACTAAGTCACTGTATTCAGTTACCCCGGGATGTTGCCATGAAAGATGTTAATCCAGTAAAACACTTTAATTTTTCTCTTCATAAGCTTTATATTTACTGCTGTATCAGCCTGCTCACGCTGCCGTGACAAAACACAGACCAGTGGCTTAAACAACAGAAATTTGTTTTCTTGTAGTTCTGGGGGCTGGAAATCCAATATCAAGGTACTGGAAACTGGTTTCCAGTAAGCGCTCTCTCTCTGCACGCAGACGGCCACTTTCCCCCTGTGTCTCCACTTTCTTCTGTGCACACATAGAGAGAAAGGGATCTCTGGTATCTTTTCCTCTTCACATAAGGATGCCAGTTCTATCAGGTTAAGGCTCCACCCTTGGTACCCCATTTCATCCCTATCACCTCGTTAGGTCCTTTCTCCAAATACAGCCATACGAGGGTTAGGGCTTCAGCATATGAATTTTGAGGGAACACAATTCAGTCCACAAAAACTACCCTAGGTGGGGCTGGGCACGGTGGCACGCGTCTGTAGTCCCAGCTACTCAGTAGGCTGAAGTGGGAAGATCACCTGAGGCCAAGAGTACGAGGCTAGAGTAGCGCCTGTGAATAGACACTGTGCTCCACTCCAGCCTGGACAATACAGCAAGACCCTATCTCTTAAAAAAAAAAAACTGCTATAGATGAAATAAAAAGAATTGAATAAAATTATATCTCTGATCTTGGAATTGAAATTAAAAATTAAAAGAATATTTGAACCCCAGTGGACAACCTGTAATGCTAAAATACAAAGAGAAGTTAGAAATTCTATACTCATTTTAACATAACTTGTGAAGTGGGAGTAAACATTTAGAAAATAAAAAAGGAATTTAGAGAATTAGTCTTAATAAACAGTACTCCAGTAGTGATGCCTATACTTTCTGTGACTTTACAAGAAATATTTCTGTTAAATCAATAATTTAATAATAAAAGTAATTAAGCATATAAAGATAAAAGAAACTACAGAAGCAAAGAAATATGCCACTTGAAACAAAACAAATTATAAATTCTAAAGAAGCTATTAGAATAAATAACAAATTATGTATAATGATTAAATGATCAAATAATTTATGAACTTATTTATGTAAATCTATATAATATAATTATAATTTAAATGACAAATTATTAACTTATCTAATCAATTATGTAAAAAGCATAATGAATTTTTAAGTTGTTTCTATTTCCATTAATATTTCAGTTGCTTCTAATTTTCCAAAAGCTATTTGCAAACCTCCTTGGATTGAAGGTAATCAAAAATTAATAAAGATTAATCCAATTCATTAAATATGATATTCCATACAGAGAGGCCCAGCCAGCCCACAGCTGCCCCAATCCTGCTTCCAAGCGCCATCCATGTGCGGAAGGCCATCTTGGCTCTTCTGGTAAGGCTGCCAAATCACGACAAACCAATGGGTGACCGCAGCCACCTACAGAGACGAGTGCCCACCTGAGCCCAGTCTGTGGTGCAGAATCATGAGCAAATAAAGGGTGGTGGATTTAAGCAACTAAGTTTGGGGGTCGTTTGTTATGCAGTAACAGGTAACTGCAAGAGTTCTTTATTCAATAGGTGAGCTCTTTATTTGGTACCCGTATTGTTTATACGGGTATACCTCAGAGATGCCACAAGTTCGTTTCCAGACCACCGCAATAAGCAAGTATCACGATAAAGTGAATCACACGAATTTTGGGGTTTCCCAAATGCCATGCTGTTTGATAGCATTTTACCCACAATAGAACTTCTATCCAAAGAGGCGTCAGTCCTCTGAAACCCTGCTGTTGCTTTATCAGCTACATTTACGCACTGATCTGAATCTTTTGTTGTCATTTCAACAATGTTCACGGCATCTTCACCAGAGTAGTTTCCGTCTCAAGAAATCGCTTTCTTTGCTTATCCATTAGAGGCAACTCCTCATCTTTCAGTTTTATCATGAGATTACAGAAATTCAGTCCCAGCAACCATCACACCATCCATCTCCAGAGCTTTTCCGTCTTCCCAAACTGAGATTCTGTCCCCTTAAACAGTAGCTCCCCACGCTGCCCTTCCCCCAGCCCCTGGTAAGCTTCTGCTTTCAGGCTCTTTGAATCTGACCCCTACGGGGGAAACCGCGTAAGTTGAATGCTACCGTGGCGTGCAATCCAACTCTTCGCAAGTCCATCTCCCTCTATAAACTGGGAGGTTCTTGACCTTAGAGACTCTTTTTTATTCGTCTTTGAATTCCCAATACCCGCCCTAGTGTCTGGCATAAAGTAGGTGTCGGACAAATGCTCAATGAACAAATGTCGTTACCGTGGTCTGACAGGTGCTGTCACTGACCTTGAATGAGTCTGCCCCTGGACGATGAGCAACATGCAGACGGGGACGGTGCCCACCTTTCACTATTCACCTTGGAGCCCTTGCCACTCTGCAAGCACAGTCCCTGCCCATAAGGAGCTTGGAATCTAACAGCCAGGCACGAAGCCATCTATGACTTTGGTAAGAACAGGAAGAGAGGAGAGCACACGTCCCTGCAGGCACCCAGCACAGGGCTCTGGATATAGCGTATGTGCGATAGAGGTATTTTTTTTTTTTTTAATTTGCTGACTTTCTGTGATGACAATTGGCAGTGATAGTATGCTACCTAGACATTGTTCTTATTTTTTTAATTTATTTTTTTAGTTGACAAATAACAATTGTACATATTCATGTGGGTACACAGTGATGTTTCGATACATATAATGATAGTGATCAGATCAGGTAATTAGCATATCCATCATCTCAAATATTTATCATTTCTCTGTATTGGGAACATTCAATATCAGTGGAGCTATTTTTAACTGAATTGAATCAGATGACAAGCTAGTCGGGAAGCTTTGAGCTTCCCACTTTCAAGCTGTGCGACGTTAGGCCAGTCACTTAATTTCTCTGTGCCCTGCAGGTGAGTATCAGTTCTGACCTGAAAACCAGGACTAGGCCAGCGTGGCCGTGCAGACAGGACACAGCAAATGAATAAGCCATGTTTTTGCCAAGAAAGTAGTAACAGAGTGGAGCTGGGGCTGGAAATGGGGGCTGCCTCTAACCACAGAACTGACAATTTCAGAGAGTCCTCGAGCCAGGGAGGTAGAGTAACGGGACGCAGCGTCCTGCTTGCATTTCCCACTCATCTAAATGTCATCTTCCTGAGAACACTGCCTTCTGCGGAAATTAAGTGATTTTTCTATTATTAGCACCAGTAAACAGGCACTGTAAATAGGGCAAACAACGAGGCTCTGTTAGAAACACTCCGTTTAGTTCTGGGCCCCAGCTCCTCCCACACCTGGAGATGTGTCATCTGTCTTAACAACACTGCGTAAGAGGCGGCTGTCGTCCGGGAGTCGTCGCTCGGAACCCGCGGAGCTGGAGTGGGGGGTGTGCTGGTGCACGCTGGATGTCGGAATGCCCCAGTCCCCCGTTCGGCCCTCTGCCCTCCTGAAACCATAGGCGGTCGAAAGGCAGGGCTGGGCGTCGTTATCAACACGATAATTCTTTGATGCCATCTTTTTTTTCTGATTTGCTAATTCCAATAGGAAAGTCAAGGGCCTGAGCTTTTCCGTCAGATGTGAAATATCTTCCCGCTCGTCCATGGGCCATGAGTGGGGGCACCGTTCTTTTTTTCCCCCCCAGACTATTACGGGGCACAAATGTTTTGGATACATGGATTGCTTTAGTACTGGGCGCACCATTCCTCATGACAATTTCAGGCGTCCTGCAGAAAATCTGAGGCTACTAAGTTTAACCTGACAGCTAATGAGTCTGTAACGCACAAGATTAATGTTGAATCTAATTTTGCAGAGTCTGACTATTACTGCCATGATTTCCTCTCCTTTCTGTACCCCTCCCAGGCACTAACTTCGGTATGTCCTGAGAGTCCCCTCCCTTCTCAGTGACGTGTACTCTCCTGTCTTCCACCCGTCTGTGTTCGACCAGAATCTTTAAAAGCTGTGAGGGACTTAATTATTCCGTTTTCTCAGTTCATGTAAAGGGTGCCTGAAACCATTATAAAGATCAGAGTGTCTGTGCATATACATGCAGGCACGAAAACACACACGTACACACAGGGAGTGAGGCAGCTTCCACCCTGCGACAAAAATAAGTCACGGAAGTCTCATCTGAATAAGCATGGGATGTCATTATGACCCTACCAGATAATGATGGCCACTGTTTATGTGTTCCACGAAAGTAGTTTATAAATAGTGGCTATTAGTGATCAAAGTTGATTGCTTCCTGGGCACCGACCCTGTGCAAGCACTTGCCTTGCACCGTCTCCTCTGATTCTCACACTCTGCAGTGTGGGTATTACCATCCCCACTTACCAATGAGAAAATGGAGACTCAGAGAAATTAGGCACCTGCCCAAGGTCACACAGCAAATAGCAGGGTCAGCTAGGATTCACACCCAGATCTCCCTGAGTCTAAAGCCTGAGCTCTAAACCTGCCTCCCTGTACCCTAGAGGGAGAGGCCTAAGGATGCTGGCTTCCTGGAGAGAGAAAAGGAAGGGGGCAGCTTAAGCCTCTGAGAATGAAAACGGGCTGTTTTACAGCATAGTATCTGAGAGTTACAAAGCAAGAAGTTCTCCAGCTGGACTTGATCCATCTGTGGTCGCTCTTGATCCTTGGAAATGGGCCTCCAAGAAACTCGTCTCCTCAGTGAAACCAACCTATTCCCATCTACCATTTGTAAGGCCCAGAAGTACACAGAGTAGTTAAATAATTTTTCCAAGGACACACAGCTAGCAAATGGTGGGGTCAGGATTCAAGCCCAGGCAGTCCCACTGCGGAGTTGGTTCCCAAACTTTGCGCTTCACCAAGGAGCCTGGGCTAATTGTCCCAGATAGACAGACGTAAATGACTTCCCAGTTCACAGGAAACAGTGGCTGGCATAGAGGAGAAACGACGGAGGAGTCGACCATTCAACCGCAGCTAAAGAGCAGGAAGGATTTAGATAAGCGAAGAGGCGCAGGGTGCCAATGTGCGTGTCTCCATCGATCAGTGAACACACTCTGGGCTAGAGTTAACAGGGAAGTGAGACGGGAAGTATAATTGGAAAGGTAGATTGAGCAGCCTTGAATGCCATCCTAGATTAAATAAAAACAAGTTCAAGAAAAGTTTGGGTCTACCTTTTCCAACTGCCTCCCATATCATGTTCCTGTACATGTAACTTTAAGGGTAGGAGCTGTTTCCGACGCAAGATCCCTGTAAATCTTACAGAAAAAATAGTAATGCATCAATGAAGCCCCGGAAGTCCCACCAGGCCCTGGACTCAGCAATCATAAATGCAACCAAAACCCATCACTTGGGTCAGGGGACAGGGAGGAGAAGGGCAAAAGGCATGAGCTGTGGTTTGACATTCAAACCATGTGTTCCCCACAAAGCGTGTGTTAGAAACTCAATCCCCAATGCAATGGTGTTGGGAGTCAGGGCCTGAGAGAAGGCGTCTGGGTCACGAGGCTCCACCCTCATGATGGAGTAATGCTGATTATGAAAAGGACTTGAGGCTGGAGTCCTGCCACTTGCCTTCTCTTGCCCTCCCACCTCTGCCATGTGGTGACACATGGCGACATCTCCAGATGCTGGCACTATGCCCTTGGACGTCCCGCCCTCCAGAACTCTGAGATGATAAATTTGTGTTCTTCATAAATTACCCAGTCTCAGGCATTCTGTTACAGCAGCACAATATAGACTAAGACAGCATGGAAAAGGAGACTCTTGGCACACATACGCCTCCGTCCCCAGGTTAGGGTGGAGAGTCGCTGCAGTGACAGCGTAGCAAGTTACCGAGGTAAAACAACTCAAAGGAACCAATGACCCAAACATCTTACATAGGTCATATGGTAGAATTTCCGCTTCAATCATTCATCCACTTACTCAACAAACACTAACTCATGGCCCACTGCATGCCAAGTACTGCATCGGCATTTAAAGATGAATATTGTGATGAACTGGTAATTGTCAAACCTCCGCACAGAACAGTAAGGTCCCACTGGCAAGCATCCACGTGCGGGTGGCGGGAGAGCCCCCACCGGCCCTGGCCTCCTCTTCTTCCTGCTCATCCCACGCTGGAGGTGGGCTGCAGAGAGACTCAGAGGGATGCACAGGAGTGCCCTCCCCCAGTCAAAGAAATCCTTCACCTGGGGCTAGGCAGTTGTGTGTGTGTTCCAGGCTTAAAATCTTTTCTTGTCACTAAAACTCGAGTAGGGGACAGAAAATATCACTTCAAGCGACAGAGCAGCCATCAGAGATAACGGTGTCCAAGTGTTGACAATTCATACAAAAAGCAGCCCTGGCCAATTCCCTCAAGAGTGAGCTTTGGAAGGAGGCTGCGGCCTGCAGCTGGCCCAGCGCAAAGCCCGTTTTGCCTGCACGCGGAAAGGTGCCCAACTCAGCGTCATTTAACCCCGATATTCCATCTCAGCTGAGAAGACGTAAGCCACTATTCTGATTCAGAGTGCAGACTTACGACAGTAATGATGTCGTGCGTTTCTACAAGACGTTACATCCCCAAAGTGCCTCGAATTCATGGAGTCAGAGCTGGACAGGAAGTGAACACAGAGGTGTTGGGAATTCAGTGACCCTCTGTGGCAGGGTCTGGGACAAGCACCGTGCTGCACTCCGTCCCTGAGAACCTCTCCGCTGCTCTGCTGGCCAGGTGGAGTGAGGCAAGAGCAGGTCCAAACTTAGAAAATTTCCGCTCATACATTTTGGTTTTTCTTAGCAGCAATCATTTGCTCAGTTCGCCACTTTCGTCCCCGGAGTTCGGCCTCCTCAGTCGGTTCTCGCAGGGCCTGGGAGCCGAGAGCCATCGCGACCCTCGGGAAGACGGCTCCAAAAACAACGCGCCAGGGAAAAGCGCTGGCCCCAGGCTCGATGCTGAAGCCCCTTCGGAACTGAGAACAACGATGTCTGGGCCAGCCTCGGTCCCACACAGGCCCCAAAGCCTGAGAAGCTGCCCCCAAAATCCAAAGGCTTTTTTTTAACTCCCATGAGCAGCACCATCCAGTCGGAGCTAAGAAAAAGAGCTGCCTAGTGCTGCCAACGAAATGAAAAAAGTGCAAAAATCTAGCTAATTACTCAGGACATGTTGGCAGACACCTCTGCTTGTCAAATTCCTGGTTGTCTGAATGGTTATTTACATCTGACTTAATTTACACTGTGGGAGTTTTAAAATCTTTTTTTAATAAAGTAGCAACAAAAATCCTACCTGCTTCCAAAAACTCCCTCTCCTCATTCCTGACTTACTCACAGGCAGAGGTGACCCTGCCATGGGGCCAGGACTCCTCTGCTTGGGAAGGTCCTAAACGGGAACCCTCACCCGGACATCATCGTGACAGCCAGGGCCACCCTCCCGGCTCCCTGGCCCCGAGGCTGCCCAACAGACCGCACACTTCTGCGGTACGCAGGTCCGAGGCCAAGGCCCTGAGAAAAATCAGACACACTTTAAAATTTAAAAAGAAGATATTGAGGAAAAGTGTAAAATATATTATTTACATGTTCTGAATTTTTTCATTCATTCAATGAATATTCAGTGAGACCACGCTATGTTTCGGGATTGTCCCATCGGGTCTTTGAACAAATATCCAAAGATGTGTCCAAAGATGCATGACATCATCTCCACCCACCAGGAGCTCACCGTGCAGGGAGGAGACGTGGGGGGACACACAGAGTACGGCGAGTATTTAGGACCGGGCGGGATGGGGTTGACGTTTATATACTGCAGCCCAAAGGGACATAAACTGCGCTATAAACATATTTCCTCTCACTGGTCTCGTCTGTGGTCGATCCTTAATGACAGCGTGCGTACACACACACCACATACAAATCTTACACTTTTCAACCGAAAATAACTCAGGGTCTTCTATGTTAGAAACATTTCTTTCAGGTAAATATTCACTCATTTTCCAAGTTCAAATTCCCTATCAGGTCTGCTTCCCCTATCCAAAGGGGCTCTGGTCAGACACCCACTTCCTTCTCCAGATGGTACCTGGGTGCAGGGGAATCTTCCTATCCCGGTGGCATCGAGCACGGCCCCTGTGGTCCCCAGGCTATTCCCTGGCCTCCACTGAGGTCCGGTCTCATCTGGACATTGATGTCCTACCCCAGGGTCCACTGCAGTGTGACCGGCCCTTCCAGGTATCCTGGGATGCTGTGTTGGCCCCTAGACCTGAAGTCCTGGGTCCTCTGTCCCAATCCCTGAGTCTTCTCTATCACCTGCGCTGCTGCTTCAGCACACCTGCATTCCCACTGCGGCCGTGCGGGTGCTGAACCCCGGCAGGGCGCGGGCACAGGCGGCCAGGCGCGACCCAGCGCACAGCACTGCCCGCTGCTCCCGCACGGTCTTCACTCACTAGGGCTGCCCTAACAGAGTGCCACAAACTGGGTGGCTTCAAACAACAGACGTTTATCCACCCACCGTTCTGGAGGCTAGAAGTCTAAAATCAAGGTGTGCGCAAGGCCACGCTGCCATGCTGTCTGCTCTAGAGTTCCCAAAGTCCCCAGTCATCTGGTGGTTGCTAGATCCTTTCTGGAAGTTCAAGAGAACCAGATCATTCACAGGAAAACCTCCCTCTCTGCCCCATTTCTCTCCCGCCAGTACTGGGGAGGTGGGGACTTCCCTTTTTCCTGTGTCTTGTCCTGCGTTCTCTCTATACTCGCAATAAAAATTCCACGATCTGCACAGGCCTCGTGCGGCTCTTGCTTTGTAAGGGGGGGATGTGAGTCTCTAGACTTTTTTCTCTCAAAAAGTCTGGCTTTCAGACTAGTGCTGCTTATGAATTCCTAAAAATCGAATCTAATTTGGAGTTTAAAGCAGAACATGACCTTTTACCACAGGCTACCTTCACCTTGCCTTGAGACGCTGCATACTCCCTGGCATGTGCATTATGACCACATACGTGGTCCCCCACGGGACTGTGTCCTACACATCTGCAGCATCTGCAGTCACAACAGCAGCACCATGCCCGGCACGTGGTACATGCTCGTCATATACGTGCTGAATGAGCGTGGGGCCTAGAAGGCTTCGTGCTAGAGGTGACATTGTGCCGGGCCTTGAAAAGTGAGCGAGCAGGATTTTGATCAGGGAGATGGGCAGGGAAGGCAGTATAAGCACAGGGGAAAGGCGCACAGTCATGGAGGCACGAATGAGAGCGTCATCTCAGGAGTGGCGAGGGGTCTGGCCTGACGCTGGGCAGAGGGAGACGGAACTGGAAGGTGAGACTTCCAGGAGGGACTTCAGGGACGTGCTGTGGAGCTGGGATTTCAGTGGGAAGGAAATGGAGAGAAGTGATACAGGCCGAAAAGAGAATGTGCTTCAAGAGCTCTGCACGTGAATTCATGCTTTATTGGTCTCTAACAGACTATTGGCACATCTGGGGGAGGAAGATCTTCTTTTGAGGCTGATGTCAGTAGGTGTGGCTGTGTCGCCCCCTTCCTAAACATATCCCTTGGTCCTGTCCTCACAGACTTAATACTAGGGCCAACCCATGATGACATTTCAGAGATTACCATGTTCTTACCTTACGCTAAGCCAGGGGAAAACACGACACAGTCAGCTAGGCCACAGACTAGAAATATTCCAAAGAAACAAATTACTTCACAACGAAGAAATGCTTCATTTTTCCAAAATGATCAATGCGAATCAAAACGCTGAGTCGTGTAACCAAAAATATATATGTATGTATATATATATACATATATCAAATGATAAATACATTTGTTCATCAAATTCAAGTTTTGCTATCCTGATGACTGCAAATGTGAATATTTTTACCAGTCTTTGTTCCATGACAAAAAGGATCAGCTTTCCCAAAAGGAAGGATTTCCATCAGCACTTTTTCTCTTTTAATGAAACGTTGTCTGCTCTGGCATAAAGGGTTTGTGATAGAACCACTTATTTTTTTTTCTAGTCTTCAAACAAGACTTAAATTCAGTTTGTTCAAAATCAAGAAATACCTCGGTATCTTAAATTCCACCAGGCACAATGCTGTCTCTGAGTCTCGCCTTACTCTAAGGATGTTCAAGGACAAATTAGACCTGCAATGATTACAGGGACTCTGCACCTCTATGCAATAGAATCTTGAGAATGTTTTTTCTAATGCCTTATGTTCTGTATATTATTATCACTCTCTTTTAAAAGGCAGAAATGAACAAAAATGAAGCTGAAAATCATAACAAAATAGCTTTTAAAACATTAACGATAGGCCGGGCGCGGTGGCTCATGCCTGTAATCCTAGCACTCTGGGAGGCCGAGGCGGGAGGATTGCTTGAGCTCAGGAGTTCGAGACCAGTCTGAGCAAGAGTGAGACCCCGTCTCTACATAAATAGAAAGAAATTAGCCAAACAGCTAAAAATAGAAAAAATTAGCCAGATGTGGTGGTGCATGCCTATAGTCCCAGCTACTCGGGAGGCTGAGGCAGGAGGATCACTTGAGCCCAGGAGTTTGAGGTTGCTGTGAGCTAGGCTGATGCCACAGCACTCTAGCCTGGGCAACAAAGTGAGACTATGTCTCAAAAAAAAAAAACATTAACGATAGTGGTGATGTCAGCAATAATAGTGTGTAAAATATTCTTTTTGAAAAAGTGTACATTAAGTTCTCAAAGAACTTGTAGTCAACCATAAGAAACAGTTGTGAGTGAGGCTGATGCAGTTATGAGAGTTGGGTTGGGGAGCCCATCTATGTTAATCTGGAAGATACACACAGAGTGGGGTATGGCCCAGAACAGCACATATGTTGGACCAGGGAGTGGTCTACTAAGTTCATATCCTGCTTATTCTTATTTTACAAAGTCTTTCAAATTCAACCCTTGTTACCCATTTCTATCGCCACTATCCTAAATCCAAGTTCCATTACATTAAAAGTAGCCTATTGCAATCACCTCCCATTTCATGAGCTTTCAACCAGGGAATTCAAAATTAGCTGCAGAGCTTTTTCCAGATACGGATTCCTTGGGCTCTACACCAGACCTATGGAATCAGAATTTCCAGTAACGGCGGCCCCAGCATAGTTAGTTTAAATGCTCCACACGTAGCCAGGTATGGCAGTGAGCACCTGCAGTCAGAGCTACTCAGAGGCTGAGGTGGGAGGACCACTTGAGCCCAGGAGTTCAAGGCTGCAGTGAGCTGTGACTGCGCCACTGCACTCCATCCTGAGTGACAGAGCAAGACCCCATCTCTTAAAAAAAAATTCTCCACAGGTGATTCTGAAGGGCATCTCTGATTAGGAATCACTAAACCAAACCACCTGATCTCTAAACTCACCCTCAGATAGGATCAAGATGGCAGCTAGGCACAGGTGGTATGTGCCTCTTCCACAGAGAATAACCAGGTAGTGAGCAGACTCTCACATTCTGAACAGAGGGAGGATTCACCAGGGAAGCGATGGGAAGCACCAAAAGTGGGTCAGGGGAGGGTTCAGAGCAACTTGCCCAGCTGGGGGCTAACAGGGAAAACTCCCGGACACAGGGAAACAGTAAGAGAGAAGCCCCCAGGCCCCACTCTCTGAGATGAGCTTTTATCATCTGGCCACAAGAGAACCTCCAACCACACAGGTTTTGGGCCTAAGATAGGGAGCTACTTGGAGATGGCACAAAGACTTTGCCCCAGAAAGGGAACCCACAGGCATCCCAGCCTGGATCAGGCTGAGCCTGGCGCCCTTCTGGGAGCCTAGATACTGAGGAACTGCAGATGCACCTGCAGTCACCGCGTTGGCTCCAAGGAGGGATAGAGGAGCCCAGGTGCTCCCACGCAGCCCTGGGAAAGTCCCCACTGCCCTGCAGTGGGCTGTTATTGAGACTGAGATGTGAGTGGACAGCACTCTCCAGTTTCTTGCCCATGCTGCCTGTGTGGGTGGGGCCCCAGCCTTTCTGGTTGGAGGTCAGGGCACCATTTTGACAGTTTGACACTGGACTATGCCCCACACTTGGGCTGAGTTTGGGCTGCCATGGCTGCAGCCCCTGCCCGGCTGGGCAGGGGCAGGGAAACCAGGCTTCCCAGCACACATCTGGGATGGTGCCCACCATCCTGAAGTTGGCTGCTAGGAAACCAAGTCTCGAATGAATGGCACTCCCCTCAGCATCTTGCTTGTGCTGTTTGCCTGAGAAAGGCCTCACCCTTTCTGGTCACAGGACCAAGGCACCATCTTGGGGGTTTAAATCTAGGCAGCACCCCGCCCCTGGACTGAGTTTATGTTGACACAGCTGCAGCCCTGTCCAGCTGACGAGGGACAGGGCAGCCTAAGCTCTCCTTCACACACCTAGGACAACACCATCACCCTCCACAGGGTCCTGTGAGAATGAGACGTGAGTGGACTGAACTCCCACAGTTTCTTGGCCATGCTGCTTGCCTGAAACTTCCGAAACCATCAACGTACTGTGCATTCATTAGCCACATCCTTCCCAAACACTTTGTTGATATTTCAAGCTGTCCGTACTGCATTGGTTCCACAGCATGGAATTTTTGACTTCTCCATGGTTTCATAAAAATTGCTCTAAAAAAAATTTGAAAGATAATCACAAGCCAAAACGTGCATTTGAAACAATGAGGATGTACCTTCACAATAAAACACACACATACACACACACACACACACACACACACACACACACAAGAAGTATCAAAGTGAAATGTCAGCGATATCAACTGTCGAATTTAGTACTTGACGAAATCGGACATTCCACACTTAATAACCTAATACCATATGATCCAGCAATTCCGCATCTGGGTATATACCCCCCAAAACTGAAAATAGACACTCACACAGATACTTATACACCAATGTTCATAGCAGCATCATTCACAAATAGCAAAAATATAGAAACAACCCAAGTGTCCACCAACATATGAATGGATAAACAAAATGTGATATATTCATATGATAGAATATTATTAGGCCATAAAAAGAAATGAAATTCTAATGCATGATACAACATGGATAAACCTTGAAAATGCTATGCTAAGTGATATAAGCCAGACACAGAAGTACGAATATTATATGATTCTATTTATCTGAGGTACCTAGAATAGGCAAATTCATAGAGACAGAAAGTAGAGTATCGGTTACCAGGGATAGGGGTGAGGGTTGGGGTGGGGAGAGTGAGCAGTTACTGTTTAGTGAGTACAGAGTTCTGTCTGGGATGACAAAAAAGTTCTGGATATAGATAATGGTGATAGTTATACAACATGCTGAATGTACTTAATGCCATCAAATTGCACACTTAAAAATGGTTAAAATTGCAAACTTTATTGTATGTATATTTTACCACAATGAGAGAGAGAGAAAGAGAGAAGGAACATCATTGCCAGCCTGACAGTTCTTATTACTGTACTTTTCTCATTAAAAAAGTTTTCCAAATAAACTTATTTCTCTATACTCTTCTTCTTTTAAAGGCTAGTGTTTGTATAAAAGTCAATTTGCAGAAATCAGTTTAAGATTAAATATTAACTATGTTAGTAAGCTGTTAGAAGAGTCAAATTTTTGCTTTAATTGGGACATATTTTAAAAAAAACTTTTCAGTGGGTTAATGTCAGGCTAGGATTCTAACACTTGCTCTGCATCTTATTAAGTGATCTTAATAAGTTTCTTAAACTCTCCAATCTTCAGTTTCCCAGTCTGTAATGTAGGGATAATAATACTTCCCTAACAAGATTGTTGTAAAGATTCAATTAGACCAGGGTTGTAGTGAATTCTTATAAATGTATGTTGCCTTGGCTACCATTTTGAATATATATTGGACCTCCTTATACCAGAAGCAAGGTTTAGTCACCCTATACACAGTTTCCAGTTCTCTGCCTCCTCCCAGTTCCTCAAGGTAATTGATCCAGATATCTGCCTTGTATTAACACAACCTGGTGACACCTGCCTATGGGCCAGCTAAATGCAACCTGCTTAACTTGCCCCACTGACCCCACCTGGACTGTGCAGATATGCTGCAGTGACCACCCCTCATTTACAGTGTGACCAGATGGAACTTGTGCCTGCTTGCTTTAAATCCACCAATTAGAACTCCCTGCAGGAAATCTGCTTGGGCAATGCCCTGGACCCCAGTAAAGGCTTTGGCCATCAGATCCATCTCTCCCTCTCTCTCTCTCTCTCGCTCTCTCTCTCTCGCTTTCCACCTACTCGTTGCCTGAGCATGCCCTGGATGGCTACCCCAGTCCTATTGCCCTGCAAGGCATGCTGCCCTCTTCTCTCGCAGATTTGTAAGTAATACACTGCTTCCATTATTTCATGTGTTCTGTTGTGCTACCTCCTCTGTGTCTCACCAGAACGTAACTCTCCTCCCAGTCACGGCTCTCCTAGAGAGTGGTTATATTGGATTACAGCCACTCTTAAGAGAGACCTCAAGACCAAATTAGAGGAAAACAGTATGAGGAGTTTTTGTGGAATTTGATAGGCTAACCCAAGTTTATAGAGAATTGCAAAGGACTAAGAATAGCCAAGACACACTTGAAGAACAAGGCAAGGGACTTTGCCCTATTAAGTGTTGATATTTATTAAAAAGCTATAAGAATTAAGATAGTGGAGGCACAGAGGTATGCAAAATGAACAATGAAATAGAAGTTCCAGAAACAGACATATGTACATGTAAACTTATGACAAAGCTGCCATTGCTCATCAATGAGGAAATTAATGGTGCTGAGTGTACTGAGTATCCACATAAGAAAAAAAAAAGAAATATGACCCTATTTCATACCAAATACATAAGTCAATTCCAGGTAGACTGTAGACCTAAATGTGAAAGGCAAAACTATAAAACTTTCAGAAGGCAATATAGGCAATGTCATCATAACTTTGGGTAAGGAAGACTGCATACAATTAATACAAAAAGCACAAACTATTAAGGAAAAGTTTGATAAGTCTGGCTAAGTTAAAATTAAGAACAGCAGCCAGGTATGGTGGTTCAAGCCTGTAATCTTTAACAACTTGGGAGGTTGAGGCAGGAGGCCAGGAGTTGAAGACCAGCCAGGGCAACATAATGAAACTCTGTCTCTAAAAAACAAATTTTTTTAAAAAAATGAGAACATCTCTTTGCTAAAAGAGAATTTTTAAAAACAATTAAAAACAGGAAGAAGTTGTTTGCTGCAACACACAGCTGAGGTAGTATCTAAAATACATGAAGGAGTCATATAAATCTATAAGAAAAAGACATTGATCTTAATAGAAAAAGATCGGCAGTTAAATTATCCTGTTCACTGACAATATGATCTTATATCTAGAAAACCCTAAAGACTCCACCAAAAAACTCTTAGGTTTGATAAATGAATTCAGTAAAGTTTCAGGATATAAAATCAACATGAAAAAATCGTAGTGTTTCTATACACCAATAATGATCAAGCTGAGAACCAAATCAAGAAGGCAATACCATTTACAACAGCTACCAAAAAATAAAATACCTAGGAATACATTTAATCAAGGACATAGAAGATCGTTACAAGGAAAACTACAAAATACTGATGAAAGAAATTGTAGATGATGCAAACAAATGGAAAAACGTCCCATGCTTGTGGATCAGAAGAATTAATAGCACTAAAATGACCATCCTGCTCTAAAACGATCTACAAATTCAATGCAATCCCTATGAAAATACCAGACATCGTTTTTCACAGAATTAGAAAAAACAATTCTAAAATTCATATGGAACCAAAAAAGAGCCAGAATAGCCAAAGCAATCCTAATCAAAAAGAACAAAACTGGAGGCATCATATTTTTTGACTTCAAATTATACTACAATGTTATAGTAAATAAAACAGCATGGTGCTGATATAAAAACAGACACATAGATAAATGGAACATAATAGAGAACCCAGAAATAAAGCCACATACTTACAGCCAACTGATCTTTGACAACGTTAACAAGAACATACACATGGGAAAGGACACTATTTTCAATAAATGGTGCTAAGAAAATTGGATTGCCACATGCAGAAGAATAAAAATGGGCCCTTATCTTTCACCACATACAAAAATCAACTCAAAGTGGATTAAAGACTTAAATGTGGCTGGGTGCGATGGCTCATGCCTATAATCCCACCACTTTGGGAAGCAGAAGGATTTCTTGAGGCCAAGAGTTTGGGACAAACTTGGGCAACATAGTCAGACTCCACCTTAGCAAAAAAAATTTTAAAAATTATCCAGGCATGGTGATGCATGCCTGTGGTTCCAGCTACTTGAGAGACTAAGGCAGGAGGATCACTTGAGCTCAGAAGTTGGAGGCTGCAGTGAGCTATGATCATGCTATTGTGTTCCAGTCTGGGTGACAGAGTGAGACTTTGTCTCAGAAAAAAAAGACTTAAATGTAAGACTTGAAACTATAAAAATACTAGAAGAAAAACCAGGAAAAACTCTTCTATACATTGGTCTAGGCAAAGAATTCATGACTAAGACCTCAAAAACACAGGCAACAGATGGGACTTAATTAATCTAAAAAGCTTCTGCATAGCAAAAGAAATAATCAAAAGAGTAAATAGACAACCTGCAGAATGCAAGAAAATATGCACAAACTATGCATCAAATAGGGGATTAATATCCAGAATATACACAGAACTCAAACAACTCAATAATAACAACAAAAAACTCCACAAATAATCTCATTAAAAAGTGGGCAGGCCGGGCGCAGTGGCTCATGCCTGTAATCCTAGCACTCTGAGAGGCCAAGGCAGGTGGATTGTTTGAGCTCAGGAGTTCGAGACCAGCCTGAGCAAGAGCAAGACCCCGTCTCTACCAAAAATAGAAAGAAATTAATTGGACAGCTAAAAACATATAGAAAAAAAAAATTAGCCGGGCATGGTGGCACACGCCTGTAGTCTTAGCTATCCGGGAGGCTGAGGCAGGAGGATCGCTTGAGCCCAGGAGTTTGAGGTTGCTGTGAGCTAGGCTGACACTATGGCATTCTAGCCCGGGCAGCAGAGTGAGATTCTGTCTCAAAAAAAAAAAAAAAGTGGGCAAAAGACATGAATAGACATTTTTCAAAATAAAATACACAAATGGCTAACAAGCATATGAAAAAGACCTCAACATCACTAATGATCAGAGAAATGCAAATTAAAACCACAATGAGATATCATCTTACACTAGGCAGAATGGCCATTATTAAAAAGACATAAAATAACAAATGTTGGCAAGGATGTGGAGAAAAGGGAACACTTACACACTGTTGATGGGAATGTAAATTAGTACAACCTCTATGGAAAACAGTATGGAGATTTCTCAAAGAACTACAAATAGAACTACTATTCCATCCAGCAATACCACTACTGGCTATCTACTCAAAGGAAAATAAATCATTATATCAAAAAAAGGCTGGGTGTGGTGGCTCACACATGTAATCCCAGCACTTTGGGAGGCAGAGGAGAAAGGATCACTTGAGGCCAGGAGTTCAAGGCCAGCCTGGACAACATAGCAAAACCCCATCTCTACAAAAAAGTTAAAAAATTAGCTGAGCATGGTGGCATGTACCTGTAGTCCCAGCTACTCAGGAGGCTGAGGGAAGAGGATCTCTTGAGCACAGCAGTTTGAAGTTACAGTGAGCAATGATAGCACCACTGTACCCCAGCCTGGGCAACAGAGTAAGACCTCCATCTCTAAAAAAATTTTTTAATAAAAATTTATAAAGAGTGATCACAGAAGTCCTGTCTGGGCTGGGTGCAGCAGCTCGCACCTGTAATCCTAGCACTTTGGGAGGCTAAAGTGGGAGGAGAGGATCACTTGAAGTCAAGAGTTTGAGACCAGCCTGAGCAAGAGCGAGAGCCCATCTCTATACAAAGTAGAAAAATTAGCTGGGGGCCAGGCGCGGTGGCTCACGCCTGTAATCCTAGCACTCTGAGAGGCCAAGACAGGAGGATCACTTGAGGTCAGGAGTTCGAGATCAGCCTGAGCAAGAGCGAGACCCCATCTCTACACAAAATAGAAAAATTAGCCGGGCATGGTGGCACACGCCTGTAGTCCCAGCTACTCAGGAGGCTGAGGCAGGAGGAGCACTCAAGCCCAGGAGTTTGAGGCTGCAGTGAGCTATGATGACACCACTGCACTCTAGCCAGGGTGACAGAGTGAGACCCTGTCTCAAAAAAAAAAAGAAGAAGTCCTGTCTGTAGTCATTTTAAAAAATGGAAACAATCCAAATATCCATCCAAATCAGAATAAATAAATACACTGTGGTGTATTCTTACTATGTAACACTATGTAAAAGTGAAAAGGAATTAATCACAGTGATACGCAACAACAGAGGTGAAACTCTAGATAAAATATTTAAAAGAAAAAGGAAATTTGCAGAAAATTCAGTATGACACTGTATAAAGTCCAAAAATATGTAAAACTAGACAACGTCTTGTTTTGGAATATAGCAAAAGATAAAAAAGATATTTTAGAAAGGAAATGAACAATAAACACAAAATTGAGGAGAGTGACTCCATCTGAGGAGGCAGAAGATGGACTCCAGAAGCATACAAGGGACCCAGAGGTAATGCTGAACGTAAGTGCTCACTCTATTGCAATTCTTTGCACATTGCATACTTTTTATGAACATTCTTTTGTAGTCATTCAATATCTAATCAAAACAATTAAATGAGATGATGACTAAGTAAAACACACAGCGTGGTGGCTGGCATATACTAGTTGCCCATTCTTCTTCTAATTCTTATTTCACTATAAATATTTTAAAACAAATATGAACAAAAATAAATAGAGGTTTCCTTGCAACTCCAGTAATTACTGGTGGATTGAAGAATGCCACAGAATCCGATCCCAGGTCTGTTCAAAGTCAAGGACTAACAAGGCTCCCCTAGTCCTGGTTCTCCATCTTATTTACAGCATCCCATCGAGGTCATTTATGCCTAATTTAACTAAAAATAGACATCCAGAGGTGCTTCATCCTTTCCACCACCTTGATTTTTACCTCTGTGGTTCTCTTTTTGATTAGAAAATTATCCTTTTGTGAAGCCGTGATAAGAGAAGCCACTGCCCCATGCTGGAAAAATAAAAGTGAAGGCGCAGAGCGCGCCTGCAGAGTAGCACACTCGGTCTCGTGCGGTGTTTTGCTTCATTCCGTGTTACATAAAAGGCAGATCAGGAGTAAAGATAATGAGCTGCAATGTTATAAATCCCTACATCAGTTTGAAAACATCTGTCACACAAAAGGGCCCCAAACCAAAGAGAGTTGCAGGTGACACTGACATTCTAGTAACAAAGGCTCTGGCGTTGCTCTTCTCTCTATAGCTTTGCTTTGCTCCCTAATCATGAAGCAGCTTGAAACAAACAAACAGAAGGTGTTATTATTTCATCCAAACAGACTTCAGAGAAGTGGCATCCAGGTATGATATAGAAACAAAATAGAATTTCTAAGTTAATTAAAACAAGGGGAAGGAAAAAAACCAGAAGGCAGGGCAAGGTGTTCCGGAAGAGTTAGCGACAAGGGAGAGGAGGGAAGAGAAACGAGCGGGCAGACCTTAGCAGTGCCAGGGAAGCGAAGGACCGCCAAGGCTGGCCGTCCCTCCGCTCAGCCACCGAGAACCTGCGGTGTGCCAGGCTCTGTGCCGGGAAGAATAAGCACAGCTCCTGCCTCGCGGAGAACGTGGCTCGGCAGGGGAAAGTGAGAAGCGGGCCGGCCGGGCCCGGTGCGGCAGGGGCGGCAGGGGCCGCAGGGGAGCGCACAGCACCGGGCTCCGGGGCTCAGAAAAGCCATCGTGGGTCGGGGGGAGCAACAGCGAACCTCAGACTGTGCGAGGAGTAAGAGCTAGGCCGACAGGGCGCACTGAGGCAGGGGGCTCTGAAGCGAGGGGAGAAAGCCCCCTGTGGGGGATGGCGGCGTGGAGGCTCAGGGAGCAAGCACAGGGCGCACGAGCTGTACGAGCAGACCTGAAGGCCTGGAGCGAAGCATGCAAGAAGGGCAGAGCTGGGTTCATGCTCTCCATGGTTTAAGGCCAGGGACAAACCCAGGAAATACCCAGCTCATACCTTATTCATAGAGCTCATGATTCAAGCACCTCCCCTATCTTTCCACAGTGCTTGCACGCTCCACTGCAAATTCGATGCCAGCAGGAGGTACAGCTGTGGCAGGACGGTGGCTCAGGGTAGACCAGTTGGACAGTAAAAACTGAAAGCACAATTATAAGACTTTTTGCAAGAAAAAGCATATCAGAGAGAGACATATACACACACTGAGATCTACTAATCCTAGAAACGCCTCCACTCGCATCAACGGCAGGCGCGAAGCATTGCAAGATCTGTTTGGGGGAATGGTGACCAGTTTTACCGCCTGCCTGTTACTGAGAAAACCTCTGATGAATTGAAGCAATTGGACATTTTTTATTTCCAAATCTGTGCCCACACAGCCTTAGGGCCACATGTGATGTGAGTCGGAAGGGGACTAGGATGCGTGGATGACGTCTGCCCACCACTGGTCTAGTCCCAACCCATCCACCCTCCCACTGCAGCCGCCCAGGCTCTCCTAGCCAGAGACCTGCCGGGAGCCGACGGAGCTGCATCTATCCAGGTATCGTTACACGTTTGTTTCAGTCATAATTATTCTTTCTGGCAGACAGAGCCACCCTGCTGGAAGGCAGAACAGGGCAACCCCACCCCTGCGCCTGGACCCCGCGGCTGGCGGGGCGCAGGGAGGTGGCTCCACCATCTGGTGCTTAGAAGGAAGGGCCCGAGGCTCACACCTCACGCCGCCTGTAAACCCCAGACTCCGCCCAAGCAAACCAGTGGGGATGCCCCCATCCAACTCTACTTAGCCCTTCCGGTCACGTGGATCCACTGTGGGACTTCTCATCCTCTTCCAGGTAGCCCTTGAGGCTGATTTTCACCTGATGAAAATTCTGGGTTATCAGGGGGAGGGGTTGAGAGTGGGAAGCAAAGGAAGTTTACGGTGCGATTTGTCTGCCCGTCTCCACAAGCCCTGGTGATGGCCTTAACCTCTTCTGTCCAGAGACAGTCCTGCTGAAAGTAATAATGGATTATTTTCCTCCAAGCATGAATGTCATGGTGAAAGCTAAACCATTCTCTATTTTTGTCATTTTTGAAAGCCAGAGATATATTCCACCCTGGTAGTGACTGTTTCTTCTCCCACTCTGTGCCACCAGTGCCTAGCACATAGCGGGTTTTTCTAGACATTTACTGATGCTAGGCGATGGGTAATTGACATCAGAGCCTGCTTGTTTAGAAAAGGAAATTCCAAGAAATCAAAGATCTAGAAACACAAGCATGGACTATCCACTATAGGGCACATCTCAACATGGGACTGCTCAAGGGAGCCTGCTCTACCAAATCAAACGTAAGGATAAAGACTTTCAGAGATTATTTCTATAGTTCATTACTAGAGAAGTTTCTCTGGACACGTGGGAAGAAAGTTAAAGACATAAGCATGACTCACATCACCTGCCAACGTGGGGACCCATTCCTCTCCAGGGTCCCACCTGGAAATCCCTGTCAGAACAACATATATTCACCCTACAGATTTTGTTTAAGATTCTGTCCTCTCTGTGGGAAGACAGTTGGAGATGTCACTCAGCAGGAGAGATCTGGAGGGACAGATGGCTGGTGGAACAAGAGGCTATTCTCAATCTAGGGCCAACAGGAAAGCCGGAAGGCAGAGCCCAAATTTAGTTTGAAACCTGGTGCCCGACAGTGTAAAACTAGAAATTCCTTTGAACCATCTGGCTCTCTTCAGTAAATACCTGTCTGTCCAACCATAGAACGGAAGAACCTCAAGTCTAGCTCCCTTTCCTCCCAGCCACAGGGGGCGCCTCACACGCACGCGTGGGTGGAGCCCACAGCAATGGCTGCCGATAGCAAGGATCCTAACGTTCTTTGGAATCTTTCTGATTCCAACATCTCTTTTACTCTTCTCTTCCCTCTCACAAACTCCTTTTCCTTACCCTCCCGAGGCTAGAATACACACACACACACACACACACACACACACACACACACACACACACAGAGTACCCCATCTAAAATATTTTGATGCATTATTGTCCTTCTGCCAACCCACCCATAATGGTCTTTCCTTCTCTACATCACTCCACTTTCTATTGCCCCTTTTCCCCTTCTCTGACAGTGATACAATTTATCTGTGACCCCCAAAATATCAACACTTCACCCTCATGTGTGGTCACCATTCCTGAGTATCACGGAATATGCTATCCACAGACAAATCAGTATATATTTCAGACCCTCCCCACCCAACCCCAACTTCCAGCTGTCATGTGGCCTTAAGATCTCTCCCACCATGTAACAGCTGGCCATGTGCTAACCCTACCTCGACCTTTGACCTTGACTGGAGATGGCCTAACCTGACTGATTTCTTCAGCTGAATCCTCAACCCTTGGAGACAAATGAAGATGAGTCTGGAGTAGAAGGGCTGGCAGCAAAGACCCCAGGAAAGGAAAGACACATAGGACCTCCCTTAATTGTTTCCTTTTTCTCCTCTATTCAAAATGAGATGATGTGTAAAGGTACCCAGTCAACTGCCCAATACAAAAGTTAATGTTGTTATTAATTCTTTTTCACAAAAAAAAAAAAACCTTAATTAGCATAGAAATAATGTCACCAATGGTTCCCTCAATGGGCTCCTCGGTGACACAGGATGAGTCTCACTTCCGGAGTTGCCTTCTGCTCCATCCCCTCCCTTGCCTTCCACATTGTCAGCCACAAATTTCCAATCATTCTTCTTTCAGAAAGTCCTTCGATTCATTCTCCTTATCCATCTTCTTTTGCCCTGAATTTAGCCCAACCCTTGGCCACTTTGACACTGGAGCATGACTCTGTTTTTCTAGGGTCTACCCACTCTATGTCAGCTTGGGTCCTGCAAGAGGCAGACGCCAAGGTGGGCTGAGACATGCAAGGTACTCACTGGGGAGACATCTATGAGGGGTAGAGAGTGAGAGAGCACAGCAGACAGGGAGAGCCTGGGACCACACGACAGTTCTGAGGAAGCCCAGTTGGCTGACGGGCAGTACCGAGCATAGGTTCCCCGTGAGAGGAGTCCCACATCAGGCAGAAGTGGTCCGGCTGTGGTACCCTCGCTGTGCTCAGTCAGGGATGAGCACAGCCCAGGGGAAGCCTGCCTCAGCATAAATATCTGAATAACCGGGAAAAGATAATCTTAATAAGGGTACTGCGTCAAGTGAATATATGAAGGAGAAAAACTAAAACTTGATTCCCTCTCATATCACTCACAAAAACCAGCTCCTGGCAGATTGTAGATCTAAATATGAAAAGACAAAAGCTATAAAGCTTTTAGATAATATGGAAGAATTCACAACTGAGAAAGGAAACCTGGAAACCATAAAGGAAAAGAAAGATACATTGGAATGCACCAAAATTAAGAATTTTTTATTTATCAAAATTAAGAACTTCTGTTTTGATACACAAAAGAAAGTGAAAAGACAAACAAGAGTGGGAGAATGTGGTTTTAACACATGTAACTGAGAAGAGGCTCAGTTACATGCTATTAAAATTTAATTAAAAATAAAACAACAGAGAACCCAGTAGAATGAAGGACAAGAGACTGGAACAAAGAGGATATCCAAATGGCCAATAAGCATGAACAAGGGTTGACTATCATTGATCATGAGGGAAATGCAAATTTAAACCCCGATGAGGTATCACCAAACACTCAACTGAATGGTTAAAATTAAAAAGACTGATAACACAAAATGCTAAAAGAATGTAAAACAACAGAAGTTCCCATGTGCTACTGAACAGTGTGTGAAATGGTTCAGCCACTTTGGAAAACTGTTTGCAATATTGACTACTCAGTTGAATATATGCTCACCCAGTGACCCAAAAATTCCACTACTAGGTATTGAAGTACCTAGAAGTAGTATTACATAATACATAATATACGCACAAAAAGACATGCATACAAATGTTCATAACAGCATTATTCATCATTATTAGCATGAGACAATTGTCCATCAAGAGTAAAATGGATGAATAAATTGTGATACATTCATTCCATGGCGTATCATAGTGAAAATTAATGTATCAAAGCTACACCTAAAAACAGGCATGGGCCAGATGTAGTTGCTCACGCCTGTAATCCTAGCACTCTGGGAGGCCAATGCGGGAGGATCACCTGGGGTCAGGAGTTCGAGACCAGCCTCAGCAAGAGCAAGACCCCATCTCTACTAAAAATAGAAAGAAATTAGCTGGACAACTAAAAATAGAAAAAATTAGCCAGGTGTGGTGGCACACGCCTGTAGTCCCAGCTAGTTGGGAGGCTGAGGCAGGAGGATCGCTTGGGCCCAGGAGTTCGAGGTTGCTATGAGCTAGGCTGACGTGATGGCACTCTAGCCCAGGCAACAGGCTGAGACTCTGTCTCGAAAAAATAATAATAAATAAAAAATAAAATAAATAAAACTATGGATGAATTTCACAAATGCAATGCTGAGTAACACATACTCTATGATTATATAAAGTTCAAAATTAAGATATCATATTCAGGGAGTCATACTTAAGTGGTAAAACTATGAGGGGAAAATGCAAGTCCATGATAACCATGAAAATCAGGATAGTGGTTACCTTTAGGGAGAGCAAAAGGATATCATTGGGAAGGGGTACACAGGGGCTTCTGGGATGCTGGCAATAGCCTATATCAGACCTGAGTGTTTGCTTTATAATAATCTTAAAAACTTTACTATTATATGTTATGCATTATTTTTAATTGTGTTATGTTTCACAACTTTTTAAAAAGGGGATTAGGAAGGAAGGAAGGAAGGAAGGAAGGAAGGAAGGAAGGAAGGAAGGAAAAGCAATACAGATAGACCTAGCTCCTGCCTCTAAGAGCTTACATCTAAGTGGTCCAACAGGGAATTATGCAAAAACCCTAGCAAAACATGGGAAATAGAAGACCAATCACAAATAAGTTAATAATGTAATATCATTACATGATAAAGTGTTTTCATCTCTATTTTTAAGCAAAAGAAGTAGGAAATAAAAAGTATTATTAATAGAAACATGCTCTGTAGCAAAATTGTCTGCCTAGCACCCCAACTTTATAGAGAGTGAGACAACTCAGCCTCTATTTCTAGCAGGCAAAGGCTCCCCTCTCTTCACCTGGCTGGCAGTTTGAATTGCAAGGAAAGATGACACAGTGACTCATATTGACAAAAGATGATTGATGACTAATTTTACCAAGGTACTTTAGGTGCCACCTTGTAAAGGGCGCTTTTAGTACTCTGATAATTAATGGGTAAGCTGGCAGGCATTTTTTCATTCAAAGACATTTATTTCTTAATTAAAATGACATGCAAATGTTAACATTTATTAATTATTTTACTACTTCACAGCAATATAATTAACTGACTTTTAAAAGCTGAAAATGATACTGCCATCTTTCAGAAGTTGCAGCATTGGGTCTAAATGAAAATGCAAAGTAGGAAAAGGCCTCCTCACTTTACAATCTCCCTCCCTGCATCTCTCCCCTGTGACTGCATACAAAGTGGGCTGTAATAATCCTTTACAACCCAGTGCATGTGCCCCTTTGCAATGTGACTTTGTCACCACTTCCATGAAGAGGTGATGGAAGGGCTTTCCCCACAAGGGCTGGCTAAGGGGAAGGAGTGGTGGTAGAGGCTTGCTCCAGTGGGGGAGAAGTATTTCAACACATTGTTTAAAATTGCCAGCACACAGTAATAATAAAAAGCAGAGCAACTTCTAGTTAATTCTATTATTGCTTTTCAATTCTCTACAGAAAATGTGCCCTCTTACAAGCTGCACCCAGGAATTGTGCTCCCACAGCCACCCTATCCCCCCTTGGTATGCCACTGTTCCCATCCCTTGAATCTGGGCAGGACTGTAACTTGCTTTGACCAATAGAATGTGACAAAAATGACACTTTGTAACTTACAAGCCTAGACGTCAGATTTTGCTCTAGTTCTCTTGGCACCCTGAGACCACCATGTTGGGAAGCCTGGCCTCCTTGAAAATAGGAGAATGCATGGAGAAAGAGATCCAGCAGACAGCCAGCACCAATAATCAGACATGTGAGCAAGGCCGTCTTATATCACCAGCCCCACTCCAGCCATCAGATAACTACAGCCGTGTTGAGTGACTCCAGGCAAGACCAGCAGAAGAACCGTCCAGCTGAGCCCAGCCCAAAAGGTGGACCCACAAATGTGTGACCAGTTCAAAAGGTTGTTTGAAGTCATCAAATTGGGTTCTCATCCTAGCTCTGCTGCTTAGCAGTGAGACCATGAACAAGTCACTTAACTTGTCTAAGTCTTTTCCCTTATCTATAAAATGGAGATAATGAAATAGTACTTTCCACAGATGGTTGTGGTAAGAACTGAATAGGGTGGAGGCATTACCATGTGGAAGGTACCAGACACCGAAGTGGGTATCGACATATCCCGCTGAAGAAATCCCCAAAGTAGACTGTTAAGAACTGGTTAAGGACTTTTGGATCCCTCAATTCTGCCTCAAGGGAGGAAAGAGAGAGAGAGAGAGAGAGATGATTTTGTGGAGGTTTTCTTTGGGGAAAGCACTTGTGAGACTCCTTGAAAGAGGGGAGGGTAGAGGGTGCCTCCCTCTCTCTTCGAGCCTGCTTGGGGAAGGAGCCTCCACCAAGGCCAATCGGAGAGCCTGAGATGCACTTGCTGTCACCCAGGGACACCTCAGACTCAGGCCTGAGAAAGCTCAACAGCAGAGAGGAGGCTGTGTCCGGGACGTCCACAGTGGAAAGGATTCAAGGACCGGTGTGAGGGAGATATGCCACTGGCCTGGAGCCACTTTAACTCCCGCCAGGGAAGACCACCTGGAAATCAAAGGGCCCTCGCTGGGGAGTGACTGTGTGGAGTGGACACTGGAAAGCCCGGGACCGAGGGGGCAGTGGCAACTGGAGGCCTGGAGAGTAGTTCCACGCCAGGGAAGCTGCTGTCCAGGGCATCCAGCAATGGTGTTTGAGGGAATCCACGAGAAAAAGTCAGGTTTACAAAGCTACCAACCAGTTCCAGAGAGTGCAAAGCCAGCCCATTTAGAACAGCACCTGTGAGGAAGGTACTATTATGGTCATTTTACAGACTAGGAATGGAGGCTTAGAGAAGTTAAGTGGTTTGCCCCAGGTCACACAGTAAGTGCCAGAACTGGCGTGAGAACCCTAGGGTGTCTGTTGCCAAGCCAATTCTTTACCACTGCACTATCCAGATTACCTGGTAGAATACATGGGGAAGCTGACAGGAGCCAGTGCACAGCAAGACCAAGTGACACAAAAAGACAGGAAAACCAAGCAACAGGCATGGCAGGTTCTCCAACATCCCAGGAAAGAAATTGGGTGTCCCATGCCTGCAAGCCATGAACTCAGACAACTCAATGAGGAAGCACTCTGAGATAACATCGGTAACCCTCACAGTTGCAATGGGCACCTCCTCCTCACTAGTCTTGGCTAAGACCCCTGTAAATACCACCGCAGCCAATGAGCGAAGCCGTCTGGGGAGAGAGGGGCCTTGCAACCGCCCACCTGGTGGGGAGGCAACATTCTGCCTACTTAGGGTCAGCTGTAGGGAACAAGGAGCCAGGGAGGGTGGCCCGGAACGTGGCCATTTCATTCACTAGGTCCCATAGCCACAGTGCTGGGCCCACAGGTCATTCAAGGGCAAGGCAAAGGTTTGCAACAGAAAGGAAAAAAAGTATTGGCTCAAAACTATGAAAAGCACCTTGAAAATTCATAATCAATAACTTTAATTAAATGTCTATAAATGAACCATTATGTCAGCCTCATTTGTTAAATTAATATTCACAAGAATTTCATTACATTTGAAAATAATCTATAGGTTAGGCTTTCTTACTTTACAAGAATTCCAAGTGTGAATGAACAATCACAATGAACTGCGAATTAAATAAGTTGTTCATACCCAGATCATTTCAAAGGCAAATTATTTTTTAAAAGTCTTCCAAAATATCAAAATATTTACAGCAAAAAAAAGTTACATTTAATGTAGCATTTTATTTTTTTTAAATGTTGCAGGGTTGGGCCTCCAAAAGAGAAAGTTCCTGGGATCTCTAACCTGCCCCAGCCAGTGTCCTAAACAAGCAAAGAGGGGCCATTAAAGCCATCGGGGATCCCAGTTTTTCCACACAATGCCTGAAATGCTGTTGGACTTCATTAAATCTTAACTGTATTTAGAGGCAACACTTTTTGTGGCAGCATAGGATCTGGAGACCGACTGCTGCCCCAGTTCAAATCCCCACTCCGCACTTGACTGTGTGTCCTGAGGTAAGTGGCTCAACCTTTCTGAACCTCATTTTTCTCATCTGTAAAGTGAGGAAACTAATAGAACCCTCTTCAAAAGTCTGGTAGAATGAACTGAACTAACACAATTGTCGCTCAGTATTCGTGGGGCATTGGTTCCAGGACACCACCGCTCCTCAGTCACCCCCGCAGAAACCAAATCTGTGGGTGCTCAAGTCCCTTATATAAAATGGTGTAGTGTTTGTATACGACCCATGTACATCCTCCCATGCACTTTAAGTCATCTCTAAATTACTTACAATACCTGGCACAATGTAAATGCTACACAAACAGTGGTTACCTGTACTGTTTAGGGAATAATGACAAGGAAAACAGCCTGAATGTGTTCAGCAGAGATGCACTGTCAACTTTTTTTCCAAATATTTTCAGTTGTCGGTGGATTGAATCCGTGCGTGTGGAACCCTTGGACAGGGAGGGCCGACTACATGTGCAAAGTGCTTCTAACTGTGCCTGGCACATAGTAAGTATTGAATAAAAATGTTAGCTGTTCACAACTGGGCTCTGCCAAGAGAATCCCATCCCACAGGCTTACTGTTTAATCATTTTTACATCTTTCCAAGGTTGAGTATGTGCAAAGCAGAGATACTCCTTCAACCGGGTTCCTCCCGGACTAGGTCGGGGCCTGTCTGCCAGGCAGAAGCCAAGTGGGCGTTCAGGGTCAGGGGCCAGACAGGAGCCGAGCAGAGAGCTAGAAATCCAGGGCATAAGCGTTACTTTCAGAGCAGCATCCCTTACTCTGTGTTGGTGCTAAAATTGTTTTCCAGCAACCCCGTAGTGGATTATTTAGGCCCATGGAGATAAAAAGGAGAATTTTTACAGAGCTACATGATTAATTAATCCTCAACAAATTGAGCGGCTAATCTGCAGCAGATGGGTGCTTCCTGCATAGGTGTGAAGTATCGGGATGCAGATCGCGTTTTATTGGCCCGTAGAGGATCAAGATAACTCTTTATTAACATCCATTTGGCTAGAAGGTGGGGGATGGAGCGGGAAGGAAGGAAGGAAATCTAGAACCAAAGAAATTGTAGTATAAATTTTTTTGTATAAAAAAAAAGAAAGAAAGAAAAACCCAACTCCACTTTTATGTGTCTTACATGTGTAAATGCACAGAAAGAAAGACTGGAAGGGTGCCCCTCAAACTGTTCTCAGGGCCACTTCTGACAAGAGAGATTTTCCATGGGGGCTGTGGCAGGAGGACAATGGGGGGCGAGGGTACTAATAGCCCAGAGAGATACCCACAATCGAAAGGGAATGAAATCTGGTGAATCTGCTGGGTCCCTGAACCTTGAGCTAAATTCACAATATGTCCACACCCCACTGGAGGTCTCCCATCCAGATCGAGTTGCTCAGTAAGAGTGGGCAGCAAGGAATTCTCGCCAGGAAAGAAGAAACTCCATCTGCACCTCACAAACCAAGCAGCACTGTCTGGCAAGGATGGCAGGAAACAAGTCACGGGCTGCAGGCCCGCCTGGCCAGAAAGGCCAAACAAGCTCATAAGAGTCCCCATAGCAAGTACGTTTTCATGTCTCTCTCCAACTGAGCATCTACGATGATGGAAATCTCAGGGTAGCCCACACTGCAGATGTGTAACATTCGTGGGCTGGAGAAGCCTCAGCACCCCTGTCATCAGGAAGAGTCTGTTACGCGCCGCCAGGTGAGCCGGTGCGGAATCACACGCCCCTCCTTTACCCTAACGGTCTTCCTACAGAGGTGCCCTGAACACTCATTCAACAGCACTGGGTACTGGGTGCCGTGTTCAAAGATGACTAAGACACAGTATCTGCCCTCAAGGAGCTCGCAGACCTCTGGGAGGGACAAAAAAGTAAACGGACGATTACGGTGCAGTGGGGTTAGGGCTGCGACACCAGAAAGAGCTGGGTAGCAGGGGATACACAGCAAGTGCACGAACGCAGCTGCAGTGGAAGAGGTGAGTCGGGGGCTGATCATCCCCAAGAGAGCCTTGAAAGTTGACAAGAGTTGACCAAGGGGAAGATAAATAGGGATAAATGCCCATATACGCGCGTACCCCACTGCCAACACTCCGGAGGCCACACCTTGCTGGTGGCCAGTTACACTGCTGTCTCTTTGCCATACACAACACCAGGCACTAGCCTGCTATTCGTTGGCACTAGGATTCTTGGAGTTTCACCTGCACACATACAGGTCTGTGGGCAGAAATGATTAGCCCCTAATAGAAGCCCATTACTCCACTCCACCAAGAAACTGGGGCTGAGAGAATAGGGTTCTGTTGTCAGTGAGCTTCATTCAGGATGTGAAGTGACCAAGTAACACTGGTCAGATACACTCCGAGAGGTATCATATTTAGTCCACCCATGAAATTTGTAACTTTATGCCAAATACACTTGTCTTGGCATTTTAATATGTATTTTCCTTCTTTAACGGCTCCCTTCCTTCCCACTCACTCCCTGTGGCTTGGGTCACCCAGGCTTTGTACGGTGGAGCAGACTCAAATGGGTTTCCAAATCTCCCTCTTTTTTAGAATACATGGGGCATGAGTTTAGGACTGAGCATTCAGGTGGCAAAGAGCAGAAGGAAATCAGGGAATCTACCTTTATATTCCAACTGGCAAGCATCTGTTGAACACCTTCTCTGTATAAGACACTGTGCTGAATACCAAGGAGAAAGGAAACGCACATAGGAAATCTATCAAGACACCCACAGTCAGAGACAGTAAGGCCACAATTACAAAAGGAAACGAGCCGAACAAGGGAGGAACAAGTAACAAATGACAGGTAGCCACTCAGAGAAAGAAGAAATCATTGTCAGAGAGTCAACCTGCAAAGCTCCCTCAAAACCAAAAGAGTAAAACTAAAACCCAACTCTTAGTGGATGAGATTTGACGTGTACAGAAAATATCTCAAAGGTAAAACTTTTCTAGGACCAAACACTGGGTAAACAAGCAAATTCTTGCACTATTATTACATTTCCAAAGCTGAAGCAAATAAAGTGGCATAAATATAGAAGGGATCAGGTTAGAAATGAAACAGACTAAACAAAGTCAGAGGGAACTGCTGGCAGCACCCACCCAAGATATCCAGGCAAGGGGGATGCCGAGCCCACAGACGCCGGGGGCACAGTAGGGACACCTCTGCTTTGGAGATGGGTGTGAACCTGATGTCTTTATGTATTCAAAAAGTGCGACTCACTCTCCACAACCACCTTGCTCTGATTACACAAAGACCTAGAGGCTGTGAATTAAAATTTGACCTACTGTGTAAATTTCACTATTGGGATACAATATACTGACCAGAGAATATAAGTATCTAGGTCTTGAAGGGAGATAAAATTTTCATTGTAAAAGAACAAAATAGCAGACTAAATTCCTTATAAACTCTTGTAAAGTCGGGCAGTTGACTCTACCCTGGAACAACTGATCTAGTCTGTTGAATCTGGGAAGCTAAGAATACCGGACGGCACAAATTCACCAGTGCAAATAGCACAAGCACTCGCCTGCAACAATGGACTTTTCAAAGGAAAGAAGAATAAAAATAGCTCATGATTGAGCAAGAGCAAGACCCCGTCTCTACTAAAAATAGAAAGAAATTGGCCAAACAACTAAAAATAGAAAAAATTAGCCGGGCATGGTGGCACGTGCCTGTAGTCCCCGCTACTTGGGAGGCTGAGACAGGAGGATCGCTTGAGCTCAGGAGTTTGAGGTTGCTGTGAGCCAGGCTGACACCATGGCACTCTAGCCTGGGCAACAGGGAGACTCTGTCTCAAAAAAAAAATTCATGAGTTCATAGATGGAAAAGCCAAGGTTTTTAAAAAAAAGACTAGTAATGATCTAACTTCAGTTAAACATAGAAATAAATCTTAATAACCAGTAATTACAGCCACAAAACATGATGAAATCATTACAAATCTTGGAAGAAGAACCACATAAATTTAAAATAATAATTGGATGACAATATATAGGGAAAAATTTTTCAGAATGTGCCAAAAAAGGGTAACAATAGACTGCAGATGGTCCCCGACTTACAATGGTTCGACTTACTATTTGTTGACTTCATAATGTGCAAAACCATCACAATTTCAACATATTCAATATATTCAATAAATTATACGAGATATTCAACACTATTGTAAAATAGGCTTTGTTTTAAATGATTTTGCCCAACTGTAGGCTAATGTAAGTGTTCTGAGCATGTTTAAGGTAGGCTACACTAAGCTATGACACTCAGTAGTTTAGGTATATTAAATGCATTCTTCACTCACAATATTTTCAACTTGCGATGTGTTTGCAAGGATGTAACCCCGTTTTTAGCTGAGGAGCATCTGTATTTGACTTTCACTTCCAGTTAAAATGAAGTAACAGGGACCAGATTTACTTTCAGTTTAAACCGACTAGAAAAATAGACAAAATATATAAAAACAGTGGTTTTCGAGAAATCGGACATTAGGCAGCTAAAGACATCGATCCTTGAGAGACAGAAAACAAACACACAAGAGTCGGCATCGCCCACCTTACTGCTTTAAGAGAGTTCCAGGCTATGGCACAGCAAAGAGGAAGGGGAACCGTGGGTGGAGCCCCGTGATCCCCTGAGTTGAGGACCCAGATGTGGGAATACAGGGGATCCGAGGTGTCTAATGCTCACAGGACAAAGTACCAAAGATGAGGGCTCCGGACACAGGGAGAGCGGGACAGACCTGCAGAGGATCCCTCCAGTCTTCAGCAAAGTACCGATCCACTCGTGGTGCGAGGAAGCTGGCACTGGGAAGAGTCACGTGAGAGGTTTAGAAAGAACAATCTCTGGTGATCACACAGCCAGAGTGAAATCCTCGTCATTCACAGTACAGCAGTGGAGTACACAGCGGTTTCGTGTCAGTACTAGGCGAAAATTATCCCTAGATGAAACGCTGCGCTGGTCCTACCCAACAAATATTAACACAGAACTGTGATCCACATGACCAAGAAGTTAGAGGAAATACTGGGTATGTGAAGTATAGACATGAAAGATTGACTATCAATCCAGCAGTCTTCCTTTATCTATGGTTTTGTTTTCCACGGTTCCAGTTACCTGTGGTCAACTGTGATCCGAAAATAGGTGAGTATATAGTACAATAAGACAGAGAGAGAAAAAGAGGGAGAGACCATAGCCACATAATTTTTATTACAGCATTTGTTACAATTGTTCTATTTCATTATTAGTTATTGTTGTTAATCTTTGACTGTGCCTAATTTTAAATTAAACTTTATCATAGGTATATATGTTCCACCACCTGGCTGCTATTATTTTCAGATCCTATCATCTCCATTGCTGTAAGAGAACCCGGTTTTGCATTCGCATCTCCCAGTGTCAGCTCCGGCCTGTAGCGGAGCTTCTCAGTGATACCAGTGCTCCTCTCTCCAACGCGTTCCTCAGTACTTTAGTAAACAGAGTGTTCTCCAGACCTGTTCACCAGCTATAGTCACTGGTGAGCCTTCCAGCCTCAGACGACATTTCCACTCTAGCAGGCCCACTTCTCCGAGCCTTTCCATCCCTTCTTTCACTGTCTGTCACAGCATCTCTGGTATTTCTATAACACTTCCCTTAACATGAGCCATTGCTCTTTCCAAGCTTCCGAGAACCATCCTAGCAGCATATTAGCACCATCTCCCGGAGTCTCTGCCAACATGTTAAATCCTATATTATGGAAGAGTAGTCCATGTTGAAAAACTTCCATTATCCAATTTAATATTCTCTCTTGATCTAGAACCTTCAGAATCCTGTCCCATATATACTCTCCAAGCTCTTGTCAGTATATACCGCAGAGGTCTTACAGCACCTTTCTTCCCTTAGCAGGCCCAATACTTCTCCAGCCAGGTCATGTTATGGCTCGACTCTATTTATAGGCCTAGTGGTGTCATTTGAAGTAAGATAGAGTAGTAGCCTTCAACAGGGGGGAGAAGGCCACTGCTGCAGTCCAGAGGACAAAGTACCAAACATGGAGACGGTTCAAAGGGACCTAGAGAGTCAAGATATTATCCACTTAGATGTCCCCATTGCATGTCTCAAGATTCTGCTCTTCCCTCCTCAAGGCCCTGACCTTGGAGGAGCAAACCAGCCAAAATTGAGACTTCAGCCTCCTTGGGACACTGCTACTCTTGTAATTAAGGTCTCGGTCTGATCCTGAGATCTTTCTGCCATCTGGCTGCAGAGTTACACTGAGCCTCCGCCCGGTAACGAATCACCTCCAGCCCTCATCATCTTTCCTACGCACACGGACTGTCCTGCCTAAAGACATCCAATTCTATCTTCTTTTTTAAATTACTGCTTCCCCTTAAATTGGCATAGTATCCACTGCAATCTACAGAACAGGCTTGGCGAATGGATCGCAGGATACATGGCTGTTTGGATAGATGAATGGAAAGATGGATGGATTGATGGAGTTCTACAGAACCCTGGGAAGTAGCTGAATTCATCTTGAAAACCACTGGCATTTCCTAACCACGGATGTTCCTTTAAAAAGAACACTACACAATCCACGGAGGTAGAAAGAGCAATTCTTCGGGAACCTCTGAATGATCAGTAATTAATAATAAACCAGTAAAATCACAATTGAAATGGACAGTCATTAAGAAACATGATATGACCGTGAAACACTGATCCGAACCCGATTCTGATAAACTTCAGCCAGAATTAATGGTCGGCCAGAGGAACCAGCGGAGAGAGGTCTCCCAGCCCCACTAGGCCCTGGAACCCAGTGGACTGCAGAGGTCGAGGGCACTCTCCGCACTACTTCCTTTAGGATATTTTGCCAGGTTGGATTTACGGCCCAATTACCAGGCAAGGCCCCAGCCAGGGAAGGGAAAGGGGAGAATTTCTTAACACTAGAAACTTCTAGCATTGTTTCTAGATCAATTCAGGGTTCCAGGACCCTCTATTCTTCCATTTGTCAAAGTGACAGAGAAACTGGAATATAGCCAACTGTTAGGAAATCTTGCAATCCTGGCGATCAATATCCTTTTGTTCATTCAGCTTCCAGCAAGACGACACCTTGCAGGTATGGATGCAGGTGTGTCCCTTAGGTACTCAGCCATCTCCCGCTACCAATTACTACTTCAAAAGTCCTAATTAAGTGGCTGAGTGTCTTATTTTTGGCTTGTGATTGTCACAGGCTCTGTTGCTAAAAATATATGCTCCATCCAGAGCCTGCTGTGTCCTGTGTCAAGCTGCCCATCGCCGTCCCTTTGGGGAAGGTGTTCCGTGAGGATCACTCTCCCGCACAAGGGGGCAGCGTTACAGACCCAAATGCATGTATCTGTCAGAGTCGAGGCTTCTGCTGACCTTTGGGTTTTGTGAAGGTTGGAAAATACATTTTGACAATCTCCCAGAGGGCATGGAGAATGGGTGTTTCCAAGAGCAGTGGTACGAATGGGGGACCTTTTACGTAAGTTTTCTCTGGGACCTGAAATCGTAAATTTGCTGAGCCATGTGACACACTGGGTCACAAGGAAACTCCCTCCTTTTCTTTGTTCTCCACTATGCTCACCGAGGCATGTAGACTCCAACTCCGCCGTGCCTCCGTGGCCTCCCCTCCCACTGCGCCGCCGCTGCTCTGGTTCAGCATCCGTCACCCATCCGCCTGCTGTGGCGGGCTCGGGTCTCCGGCCCGGTCTCCCTCCCGTCTCATCCACGCTCACTGACGGCAACTAGGCTGCCGTCTGGAGGTGGGTGACACGGGCGAGGGAGAAGAGCAGCATCTTGCTGTGTTCCATTGTTCATTTTTGTTTGCAAACCATTTCAGTTCTCCCTGTAAGCCCTTTGGGAACTAGCAGCATGGAAGATGTGGGCTCACATATTAGGGTTTCAATTTGGGAAATAGTTCAGTAAAAGATGTATACAAACATACAAGAAGGAAACAAAGTTTGCTAGTGTGGTATCACGGACCGAATTGTGTCCCTCCCAAAATTCATATGTTGGAAGTCCTAAATCTCAGTAACTCAGAATATAACTACATTTGGAGATTAGGTCTTTAAAGAGGTAATTAAGTTAAAATGAGGTCACTAGGGTAGGTCCTAATCCACTATGACTGGTGTCCTTATAAGAAGAAGGGATTCAGACACAGACTGTACGGAGGAACAAGCATAGGAGCACACAGGGAGGAGACAGCCCATCCATAAGCCAACGAGAGAGGCCTCGGGAGAAACCAAACCTGCCAACACCTTGATCTTGGACTTTCCAGATTGTAGAACTGCGAGAAAATAAATTGCTATTGTTCAGCCACCCGGTCTGCGGTATTTATGACAGCAGCCCTAGAAAACTAAAACACTTAGTGCTTGTTTAATGCTGCAAAAGCCAAACAGTGACCCAAGGCCTAACATTTAGGCTGACTCAGGGGAAACCACACTTTGTCCACAAGGCCCTCACTCAGCCCCTTCGTTCACTAAGTCCCTTCCTCTGTTCCCCTCCTCCCCCCGCCAGGAAGTTTATGATGTCTGTCCTTACAGTCACTGCCTTCATGCCCTTCCTTATAGCATCGAGTTTCCCAACCTGACACCTAAACTTAATGTGACCCGAAAGCTTCAAGGCCGGATGCTGGACCAAGATGAGGGACACACAGACTTCAAAGTTCACCCTGAGGGGCAGGAAGTCTAGAAGGAATAGAATGCTCTGGGGTTTGAGTAGCCTAATTGATATTGTTGTGCAATATGTATGTTTTTAAAAAAAAATGACAAGAACCCATCTAAAAGGCCAACTTTCTCACTACGAGTCTCACAGTCCATTGTGGGGTTTGAATACGACGACAGAAGGGGACCGAATTAAGACGAGGGGCGAGACAAGGGTGAAGTGTGAGCAGTAAGACAGAGCTGTTCGGGGTTGTTCATTTTTCCACAAACATCAGAGTGCCCACTGTGGGTAGGTGCTACACACATGCCGGAGAGCAAAACTTACACGGTCCCTGCCTTCTAGGAGCTTCTAGTGGAGAAAACAAAAATATAACACATACACGGACATACGTACATACATAATATAAAATGCAATAACACGTTGTAGGAAGTTCTGAGGGGAAGGTGCAGAAAGCTTCGAGAGTGGGCTCAGGTTGGTCTGCTCCGGTCTGGGTGGGCAAGGAAGGCTTGCTGAGAAGGACCTCTGGGTCTGCACCATGTCGACTCTGTGGCCTCTCAGCTAACACCGGCCCTGCTCCAGCTCCTCTCCCCCGCCATGGCCAGAGGCCTGAACGTCACACTTTCCAGACCTCCGCGCCAGCTGATTCTGCTACCAGGAGGCACTGGCAGGAGACTGGAAAGGAGGAGGGAGAAGCCATGTTTTTTCCTCACTCTACTGGTGGCAGCAGCAATAACTGGGGCAGTGACATCAGTGACAAAAGCAATAATGGTGGCACTGGCGGTGGCAGCAGTGCCAAGAATAAGCGACAGTGCTTGGCTCCTACTTTGGCAGCCTAGTTCCAACAGCAGCCTCAGTGGCGTGGCAGCTGTGAGCTCTGGGTGACACCATGTTTTCTGTGCACCGAGTCCGAGAGGGGAGTGGCTTCCTAAAACTTCCGATCTTTAAGTCATTTTGCCTTCCCCTTTTTGTACTTCCACTATTCCAAGACCTCTGTTACCAATTCCCTGTGTTAAATTCCCTCTGTTTAAAAAACTTAGAGTAGTCTTGCTTCCTGGGCTGAACTAATGCTCCTAAAATAGCCCCAGGAAACTGACTCAAAGATAGGATATAGGATCTGTTATCTGACTTGGCTTGAATAAAGTGACGATGACGTCAATGCCAGTGGAAAATGGGATGCGATGGGATGTCCCTGGGATGCAGTTGCAAATGGCTACTTAAATTGTCACCGCTGCTTGCTTGGGATGAAGTGTTGACGGAAGGCAAGGCTTCCTTCTCACTGTGGAGACCAAGTGATGGCTGCAACTGACCATTTTGGAAGGAGTGATGACTATAAAGATGCTGAATGGACTAGTTACTTCCGAATACACTGGTGAGTTCACAGAAAGAAAACGACAAACTTGCGGCTGTAACATCTCAGCTAATGCCATGGTCGGAGATCCAGAAAGCTTCTATGTTAGCACAAAAAGAACCTCTTGTCTCCTAACAGCCACAGAATCAATCTAGCTAAGAAGTCAGGCACCAGACACCAGCCACAGGTGCGGGGGTCCTCAGACCACCCACACTTCTGACGAACTGGCTACAAATTCAGAGATTTTCATGACTCTCGCACGTTCAGTAATTTGCTAGAACAACTCACAGAACTCAGGAAAGTGTTTGGCTTCTAATTATAGTTTTAGCACAAAAGATACAAATCAGAACCAGCCAAATGATGAGACATACAGCGCAAGGTCTGGGAGGGTCCCAAACACAGAGCTCCTGTGCCCCTCCCTGTGGAATCAGGGCTGTCACCCTCCCAGCACTGTCCAGGAAGCACCACCAAACTTCGGTGTCCAGCATTTCTATTAGGGTTTCATTACGTAGGCATGACAGAGGGAATTGTTGGCCACGTGACCGAACTCAACCTTTAGCCCCACTCCACTCCCCAAGGCCAGGAAGTGAGGCTGGTATCACATGGCTCAAAGCCCCATCTTGGATCATCTCATTCACATAAGCTGTCCAGGGCCCACTATGAGTCACCTTAGTAGCATAAACCATCAGGACTCACCACGAATAACAAAGACACTCCTATCACTTGGCAAATTCCAATGGTTTTAGAAGCTCCGTGCTGGGAACCCAGAAAAAGACCAGACACGTTCTTTATTACATAACAGCTGGAGAGTATCACAATCTGAGTTAAATTTTAGAGAGATCACTGCAGTTGCTATATGGAGAGTGGAGTCCAGGAGGGCAGAGGGTGGAGGCATTCTAATGAGACTGTTCCCGGAGAGGCATCCTGGCTGTCTTTGGGCCGCCTAGTCTCCCTGGGTCCATTTTTCCAAACCTGGCTCTCTAGCCTTCTCAGGGACTCTATGAGCTATACAGTATCCTTGTAATAAACATTTTCTGCCTAAATTAACCAAAAATTGGTTTCTGCTGCTTTTTACCAAGAACCTTAACTGTTTTACACTCTCTTTCCCTTTCTACCATTGGGCTTCCATAGTTTCTCTTCCACAAAATAGAATGTGGCTGACCCATGGTTTCCAGGTTATGTGCTCCAGTTCCAGACATCCACACTGGTTTTCAGTTCCCAATTCCTAAGGAAGACAATTTGATCATTCCATCTGGGGTCACTTGTACTCTCTTAGCCCACTAAAATGTGGCGAGGAAGACAGGGTCAAGTTAGGGCCTGGTTGGTAGGGCCTCATGTGCCTGAAATTATTATAATTAGAATAGATACTCCATACATTATCTACAAATAGATGGAATTTAGATAGCCAGGGAAAAAAAAGAATTAATTTCAACATATGAAGAAAATTGGAAGCCACTGAACTTTTCTTGGCTGGAGAAAGGTCTGAAAGGTATTATCGAAACAGTGATAGTGAGTCGAATTGGAGGGGCCGTGGGTTTTGGATACATTAGAAGGGATGGTGCTGGAGAGTGAGAGACACATACAAATTTTTAAAAACTAAGATACAGTAGGCTGGGCACTGTGGCTCATGTCTGTAATCCTAGCACTTTGGGAGGCCAAGACAGGAAGATCGTTTGAAGCCAGGAGTTTGAGATCAGCCTGAGCAACACAGCAAGACCCCATCTCTACAAAAAATAGAAAACTTAGCTAGGTGCGGTGGTGCGCATTGCTCACTGCAACCCCAAACTCCTGGGCTCAAGCTATGACGCCACTGCACTCTAGCCCAGGCAACAGAGTGAGACCTTGTCTCAAAAAATAATAATAATAAGATACAGTCATTTTCTCTATGTAGAAAATAAAAGAAAAATCATAATTATGCTCACAAAATTCAAAGTTGTCAACGAGAGAGTGCAGCGAACTGCAAAGCTGCAACTGCCCAATCTGCGCATCCACTGTAGAAAAGAACGGCCAGTTGCGTCCTCTTCCTGTGCTGGTTCCTCTGCTGGCCCTGCTCGGGGAGCAACAGCGTGGCCTGGTCCTGCAAAGAACGCTCAAACCCAGTGAATGGCTTTTTTCTTCTTTAAGAGATTCATGCATTTTTTTGACTCAGCTCAATTTAACCAATATAGAAAATTCATTTTTCATATGCATGAGCATCCTTTTTCAGAGCTTTTTCTCCCTCTTCCTCTTACCTCATTTTTGCTCAATTATCTCAGAAAAATTTCCCTCCTTTTGTCCCCTTTTCTTCCATTTGTAAGCCAAAGAAAAATGACCCTGATCATGAATGATAAGTTTAACATAGTGCCAATGACAAATCCATAGGAGGAAAAAGGAAGGCCAGGCACCTGGAAGTGAGATACAATGTCATAAAGAACCAGGCGGGTCAAATTAGAAAGCCTTGGAAAGGGCCCACATTTCCCTTCAGAATCTCCACCTATTCTCCTCTGTATTAATCTAACTAATCTACACCTAGTACTCATCTGTATTTTCATCCTTCAGTTAAATCTTCTTTTACATTCTGCTTTTCCACTCATCATTTAATAAAAATGAAAACCTTTCTTTTTTTTTTTTTTTTTTTTTTGAGGCAGAGTCTCACTGTGTTGCCCTGGCTAGAGTGAGTGCCATGGCGTCATCCTAGCTCACAGAACCTCAAACTCCTGGGCTCAAGCGATCCTCCTGCCTCAGCCTCCCGAGTAGCTGGGACTACAGGCATGCGCCACCATGCCTGGCTAATTTTTTCTATTTTTAGTTGTTTGGCCAATTTCTTTCTATTTTTAGTAGAGACGGGATCTCGTTCTTGCTCAGGCTGGTCTGGAACTCCTGAGCTCAAACAATCCGCCTGCCTCGGCCTCCCAGAGAGCTAGGATTACAGGCGTGAGCCACCGCGCCCGGCCAAAAACCTTTCTTAATAAATTTCAAGGATGGGAGATTAAATTACTTATATAAATGTTAACATTGTAATGGAAGTTTTTACCAAATTTTTTCTTATAAATACATAACATGGCATCAATGTTATGAGTTTAAATAGCTTTAGTGGGCTAACCTGGGTACCTAGTTGCATTTATAAAAGCATTTTTATGAGAAAATGCATCATATCTTCAAACAGACTTACAAGCTGATTTCTGGAAATCCAGTTTTTGAAAGCTGAACACCGCTTAACTCAATAAAAAGATTCTAATGAGAAATACGAAATTATATGATTTTATGTATAGTAATGGAGAATTCCCACATGCAAGTTTAATGCATAAGACTTCCTTTTCTTACCACTTAATTGGTTTTGGTAAAAAGCCAGTTCTTTATTTGTTGTTCTTAAGCTGTCATGAATTCTGCTAGCTCATAGAGTGAAAAAAGATGAGCTGGAAGTAGGGATTTTGCTGCATAAGTTTTCTAAATATATTTATTAATGCTTCTTAAATTATCTTCAAGGCTGGGTGTCTCTCTCAATTTGGAACATCTTCTCCCTTGGTTTAGCACCACGATCTCACTTTTATTGTCCGTATAGCCAGATGCAGCTGCATTTATTTACATTTTTTAAATGAATGAAACTCTTGTTGACATATTGGAGAGTCTAAAAATGTTCTGTGTAAAGTCACCCTCACAACTACATCGCGGGAGTAGCAGCTGAATTAGCCCCACTTTGTAGCAGAGTTGATTTTCAAGAGAAATGTTTGCGTGAAAATGAAGGGTTTAGAAAGTTTTAGTACTGGGTGACACGGAAGAAACTATTTTGGTTGCATTTCAAGTTTCCAACTGAAATTTCAAGTCCAGGCCATGAGACAAAACCACAGAGAAAAATGGCTCCTGTGCCCTTCCACTTGAGATGTCCCAGGGGCTGCTCGGAAGCTGCCCTTCCATCTGAGATGTCATATGGAAGTGTTTATGCATTTCTCGTAGCTGATTGTGGTTACCAGATTCTCGGTTGAAAGTTTCAGAAACCCAACTCACATGGTCTCAAGCAAAATATGAGATTTTTTTGGTTCATGCAACTAAAACATACAGGAGTGTAATTGTCATCAGAGCTTGAAGGAGAACATGAAACTTGGTCTCTCTCGGTTTCCCGTTATGTCTTCATCTTTAATGGTGACATTTGGGCAGACACGTCCCATGTAAGCAAGATAACCGCCACTGGCTCCAGATTTATATGCTACTGCCTAACACCACCAGTGGATAGGGAGCTTTTCTTGTCCAGGAGATTCTCAAAAGTTCTGGAATTGAATCTCATAAATTGGGCCCCTGGCCCGAGTCACTTGCCTGTGTCCAAAACAACCACTGTGGCCAAGGGAAAGGAATAAACCACACAATCTGAGAGTTGGGAAGAGGCTGTTTCTCTAAAAATAAAATCAGGGAGCTGATATCATAAGAGGAAGAAATTGATACTTGAAGGCAAAAATAATAAATATACCCTGCAATCCACCCCTTAGCTTCTCATTATCTATACACACCCATCTTTCCATTTGTACAATTTTAATAATATCCCTACCTAACATAATGCGCCTGTACCACATGCTTCCAAAAATTAAATCATTCCCTCTCCAATCATAGACAACCCAAAATTATGCCCTTTTTTTTGCATCCACCTCCAAGATCAAGGTCTCAGGGTCATATAGATCCCTCTCGATAAGGTCTGGAAATAGCAATTCATAGTTTGACACCCTATAGACCAAATGATGAACATAAACACCCCCAACACATCCAGTATACAAGAATGAAGAGAAAAGACGTCCTCATTTAGAAAAGAGAAGGGGAAACAGCCTACCATGATCATCAGTCCTTGACGTATATCATGCTCCGTTCGACAAGAACCTCGAGGACTCACCCTGGCAGGGGAGTGAGGGCTTCTTCCAGCCTCTCCCACGATTCTCGTTCTGCTCTCTGACAGGAGCTCCTTTGCCAGTTGTCCTCCATTTCCACATGGGACCCTGGGGGGATGCTTTGGGGACCTACTTCCAGGTGGCACAGGTTTGGGGGTCAAGGCCTTTATTAGCCTTACTGGGACTTCTTCCGCAAAGCAAGTCGCTAAGAAGTTCAGAACGTGGGACTCTTTCGGTCAATCTGCATCTGGTCATTTCATGGGACATTAACCAAAGCAAGAGATGTCTTCCTCATCTAGACTCTGGCCTGGGAGTTCTGTTTCTTAGCAGCAGCCTCAGGGCTCTACTCTCCTCAGCTTAACGGCCTCCACTTCATCCTCCACATCAGTGAAATTCAAAACTGTAGCCTGGAACAGGAGGCTCTGCTAATCTGCCTCTTGCCCTGCAGCCCAGGGATAATTATTATTTTAATGAATCATTGATTTGCACTCTCACGGCCATCTCTGCCTCCACAGTCTTTTTGTCCATTAGAAGACGTTTTAAAATTTGTATTGACATATAACACACATACAGAGAAGTGCAGAGATTGCACACCTTGCAGCCCAAATGAATTATCACAAAGTGAGCACATCTGTGTAACCATCACCGGGTCAAGAAACAGAACAATACCAGGACTTCAGAAGCCCCCCTGACCCCCGTCGCAATCATTACCCGCCTCCCCTGTCTCTATTTGCCTGACTTCTAACACCATATACTCATTTGCCCAGTCTTGAAACTTTCCTAAATGGGACCCTACAGTATGTATCCTTTTATGTCAAGCGTCTTTCACTAAAAATGATATCTGTGAAATTCTTTTAGTTGTTGCATGTAGCAATAATTTGTTGTGTGTATTAACGTATAGTGTTCATTGCAAAACTACAACCACAATGTATTTACCCATTCTGCTACTGATGGGCCTTTAGATTTTTCCAATTTGGGACTATTACAAACAGTGCTGCTAAGAACATTTTTCATAAGTGTTTTTGGTGGTTTTTGTTGTTATTGTTGTTTGAGACAGGGTCTTGCTCGGTTGCCTAGGCTAGAGTTTAGTGGCATCGTCACCGCTCACAGTAAACTCAAACTCTTGGGCTCCAGCCATCCTCCCACCTCGGCCTCCTGAGTAGCTGGGACTACAGGAGCATGCTACCACATTTAGCTAATTTTTCTATTTTTTTGTAAAGACAGGATGTTGCTATGTTGCTCAGACTGGTCTCGAACTCCTGCCTCAAGTGATCCTCCCACCTCAGCCTCCCAAAGTGCTGGGATTACAGGCGTGAGCCACCATGCCCAGCCTGTGAGTGTTTTTTGGTACACATATACCTAGGAGTGGAACTACTTGGCAGTAGAATATATTAATACATACATTCAATTTTAAAAGATAATGCCACATTGTTTTCCAAAGTGTTTGTACTTATTTATACTGCCACCAGTATCGTAAGAGGGTTCCAACAGTTCCACATATTCGCTGACCATCTTTTCCTTAATTATTTGTTGATCTACTGGAGTTCTCTGTATATTCTAGATACGAGCCCTTTGCCAGCTCCATGTGCTACAATATCTTCTCCTGCCTGTGGCTTGTGTTTTCACTCTGTGATGACTTCTGATGACCATGAGGATGGCTGTCACCTTCTGTCCTGGAGGATGGGACTCAGGCTCCAGCTCCTAACCAGTTGTAGTTTTTGCTCTGTTTCCAGTCTCTCCATTTTTTCTGGAATGAACTTCATCATGTAACAGAGAACTTATTTTTTGCAACCCTGCAAGGTATAGCGTTACCTGGCTCTCAGCTACCAAAGGTATACAGGATTTCTTTTATCAAAGACATATTATTCTTCTTTTTCTACTTCCATACGGACCGACTTTGACAGAAGCTTCTTTTTCTCGTAGAAACTCACTGAGAACTTCAAGAACTAGCTTATGCACTCCACAGCCTGAAAAGTTCAACCAAGCTTTAATGATCCAGTCTCAAATGGCACATGCTCTAGTCCCAAGAGAGAATGGGCAACAATTTAACTTCAGTATGCTTTACTGGAGCATAACAAAGACTGCCGATTTCTTAGCCAGGGATAAAAAGACCCATATTGCCTTCCACTCTACCTTGATTTAGCCAATTCCACATTTTAGGGTCTATTACTTAGAGCACCCCACTGCTAGGTACCGACTCCTAGCAATAATCTTTCACAATTCAAACTAGCTTATGTAAAAAAGAAAAAAGGTGGGAGTGGGGGACATATTTATTAGGTCATACAACTAAATCGTCCAGACATAAATCTATCACAGCTGCATCCAGGGGCTGAAGTAATTTCATTTGGACCAAGTTTCTCACCACCCCTCAGTTCTGTGTGAGCTTCATTCATTCAGGCAGGCAAGAAGGTAGGCAAAATAGCTCCCAAGAGTTCCAGGGTAGCATGTCATCTTCTCAGACACCCCAGGGCAGGGAGCACTTGTCTTTCCAAATAGTTTAAACAGAAGTCCTGAAACTGAGTCTTACTGACCTGGCTCAGATGATGCGCCCAGCTTGGAATGATGGAGACAGCGTGCCCTCTGCACCAAAAGGAAAACCAGTGTGCATTTCTGAAGGAGGCACAATGGAGACTGGGCAGGTGGAAACAAAAGACATTCTTGACAACCATTTACTAATTAAAAAGCACCTTAAAAACTTGGGATAAACACTATCACTTGCCTGCCCAGTGTCCATTTTCCCTACCCCTTCTTCCTGGCTGACGGAATCTCAATTTTGTTTGCTTGGCAATATGCCCAGTTTTGGGGCATGAATCATAACCAATCTAAATCAAGCATAATAAACACACTCCCTTTTCCAGATTATTTAATGGGTGGATATATAACATGTTCTGGCCAATTAGATGGAGGGAAAACCTGCTGGGGAGGTGATTTTTCTCCTTGAAAGGAAGAGAGGTTTATGCTGACAAGGCCACCTCCACATCCATTTCCAGTTCCTGCCTCTGGACAGAGTTGTGTGGGGATGTGATGCCTGGAGCCACTGCAGCCATCTTGTGAGCCATGAGGGGAAGGCCAAGAGACTAGCAGAGATGCCAATCCAGAGCCCTAATGACACAGAGCTACGGACTCAGCTCTAGAAATACTACCTTTAGGCTGCTTGTTCATAAAACAGTATGGTTTTCAGACACTGGTTTTGGGTTTTCTGTTTCTTACAGCTGTGTACATCCCAACTCTTCCATAACTACTTTCCACAAACACACATGACCCCTGTACGCAGCAGGGGCAGGCAAGGAACGAGCAGGTATTCAGTCAACCATGCTCGGTGGAGGTAAACCTTCTGGATCATCACCGTCCCACAGCACGCACAAACAGGTCCGAAAAGGGAACACAAGCCACGGCTGCTCTTCCTGCCCCCATACATCTCTCTCTCTTCTCCCTTTACCTGGTGGTTAGGTTGAACCTTATGAAATTGATAATGCCCCACCCTTTCTGACTACACAGCAGGCAAGTCCACATGGCTCAGCGAACCAGGAGGGATGGCCTTTCGCAAGGGTCTCTCTGCGCTAACAAGTGCAGAAGCAGAGAAATTGCTTCCAGCTTCCATTCCAAGCCACGTGGATCCCTGAGCAGCACAGGAAAAAATAGCACAAGTAAGCGGTGCTGGAAGAGAAGCGGCAAAGGGCAGCTGCTGCTGGGTCGTCTGGGAAGAAAGCTTCCTGCCCGTCAACTGGGGACACAGCCTGCGTATCCGGGCGCTCCAGTCAATCCTGTCCTGCCCGGCTGGGTAGTCACCTTCCACGCCCGGCCAGCTAACACTGGAAATGTGACCTGGTGTGACTGATAAAATCAACATTAGGCCAGGCGCGGTGGTTCACACCTGTAATCCCAGCACTTTGGGAGGCTGAGGAGGGAGAATCACTTAGGCCAGGAGTTTGAGACCAGCCTGAGCAAGAGCGAGACCCCATCTCTATAAAAAATAGAAAAATTAGCCAAGCGAGTTGATGTGAGCCTATAGTCCCAGCTGCTTGGTAAGTTAAGGTAGGAGTATCGTTTGAGCCAGAAATTTGAGGTTGGCGTGAGGCAGGCTGACGCCACTGCACTCCAGCCTGATGACAGAGTGAAATTCTGTCTCAAAACAAAACAAAACGAAAATCAATTTTAATTGTATTTAATTTTAATTAATTTCAATAGCCACATGTGGCTAGTGATAACTATATTAGTCAGAGTTCACCCAAGAAACCAAACCAACAGGAGATATATATTAAATAATACATATAAAATGTATATAAGATGTACATTTTATATATATTAGAGAGAGAGAGATTGATTATGAAGAATTGGCTCACACGATCATGGAGGCTAAGAAGTCCCACAATCTCCCATCAGCAAGCTGGAGACCCCGGAAAGCTGGTGGTATAGTTTAGCCCTGGTCTGAAGGCCTGAGAACAAGGGGGACCAATAGCATAAGTCTCAATCTGAGGGCAGGAGAAGACAGGTGTCCCAGCTCCAGTGGTCAGGAGAAAAAAGGCAAATTCTCCCTTCCCCTGCCTTTTTTCATTCTTCTCCAGCCACCCACAATTAGCTGAGGCCACTGGGGAGGGAGGTCATCTACTTTACTGAGTCCGCCTATTCAAATACTAATCTTCTCCAGAAAGACTCTCATAAGCAGACACAGAAATAATCTTTAGTCAAATACCTGCGCACCTCTGATCCAGACAAGTTGACATATAAAACTATCCATCATAGCAACCACACTGGACAGAGCAGATTTAAGCTTTTTTTTTTTTTGTAACTTAAGCAACACATTCCAAACTTATTTTTTCTTTTTTTCTTTTGAGACAAGATCTCGCTCTGTCACCTAGGCCAGAGTGCAGCGGCATCATAGCTCACTGCAACCTCAAACTTCTGGGTTCAATAGATCTTCTTGCCTCAGCCTCCTGAGTAACTGGGACTACAAGTGAATGCCACCAAGGCTGGCTAACTATTAGCTCAGGCTGGTCTCGAACTCCTGGTCTCAAGTGAGCCTCTGGTCTCGGCCTCCCAAAGTGCTGAGATTATAGGCATGAGCCACCGTACCCAGCTCTAGGCTATTAATGACTGTTTTCATGGCCTCATTTCTTTTTTTTTTTTTTAACTTACCTCCTGATTCTGTTTATTTTTATTTGAACGATGGAAACCATGATATCTAATGGCCTCATTTCAACTGCAGAAGGTGACCTTGGTCCTGCTCCATCATTCCTAGTAAAAGCTCACTCCTATGGCAAATATGACCCAAATAGCAGAATGCAGAGCAAACTATCCCCAGCCTAAATCCCAAGCTGAGTCTGGGTGGAGAAGGCCAAGGCGAGCTGTGTGACGTTGCTGCCCTGGTCACCCAACAGGACTATGCCCACTGCTGAACAGGGAGTGATATATGAGGGCTGAAAGCCAGCAAGTGTCGAGACTCACCTCTCCCCAAAAACAGACTTTGGGGAGACTTCAGGGGCCAACATCACATCACCTCTCAGTCTGGGCATTGATTTAAGGGCGATGAGGAGTGACGGTGACGGTTCACTCAGTGTGTGTCTACAAGCTTCTCAACCATTGCCAGACTGGCAGTGTCTGTGAATGTCTGTGGTACTCTTTCCTAGCACAGAGCTCTGCAAGAAACCTTCATGTTCATGCGTCCATTTAATGCACTGACTGTCTCCAATGCCCTAGAGATAGAGATAAGCAAAGCAACATCCCTATATACTGGAGTTTACTTTTGAGTGGTTCATTCTAAGAAGACTCTCAAAAACAATCCCTGGAATGATCCTGCAACCTCAATATGGATTATTGAACAAGGCATCTGGTTAACTTCCTGTTGAAGCCAGCTTTCTTTGAAGAAGAGCTCGGTATTAATATTCCAAGTAACTTGGTATATACTCTATATACCAAATCGGTCCCGGGGTATCAGACCAGGCTGCGAGTCTAGGGTTTCAGGGAAATCCTGAGATGTGTCGTGCTGCATGTATCATGACTGCTTTGACACAAGTGCCCAGGGAGGACCTGGCAACCGCTTGACTCCTCAGCTCCCAGTCACCAGAACATCCAGGGAGGTGGACAAACCTCTGGAAGGCTCTGTGCTGGTAGGCAGTTCAGACGCCAGCATTCACTTCTGCTTTCTCTGGAGTCCTAAACAAGCTTGTGCTTTTAAACTCTGCTTGAAAGACACCAGGACTAGCTAACATGCTAGTCCTGACATACATAAGGCAGTGGGCTCATCGTGAGAAAAGAGTCCTGTAAAAAGACATGATCAGTGTAGATCAAAAGGTACCACTGTGGGACAACCTGATTTGTAACTGACTGCAGTGACTTTCTGGTCAACCGTGCATAGCTTCATTCATTCATTCACTCAACAAACATTTACTTGGTGCAAATGCGCAGAAATGTAGTAAGTGTAGGGAGAACAGAGATTTTAAAACATATGGTACCTGTCCTCGGGAAGTTTTAAAGAAGATAGACTAATAAATAAATTACAAAACGGGGGATACACACTAGGAAGAAGACACACAGAGACTGGATACCTCTGTGAACACAGAGAAAAGGCCCTCAGCCGAGGCTTGTGGGAGAAAGCTTCTCAGGGGAAACCAATGGGAGCTGAGCCTTATAGAATATCTGGAAAATGTGTGATTTGCAGTGGTTCTCAACTCTCACTGTGTATCAGAATCACCTGGGAATGAGCCAAAGCCAGAGGCTATTCTAGGCCAATTAAACAAGAACCTTTGAAGGTGAGCCACAGGTAGTCGCTAGAAGTTCCCAGGTGACTCTGATGCGCAGCAAGGGGAGAGCTCCACGACTGTTCCTCTAGAGCGATGAGCAAGCGATGCTGACTTGGCGTTTCCAGGTGCACATGGCACCCAAACAGAATTAAAAAGGAAAACTGTAGTTCACATTCATTGCAATGAACTAGCACAGCAGAAGAAAATGACTGCGTCACACCCCAAAACAGGCACTCGCACTGGCAAGACCAACACAGAGAACAATTGAGCAATGGATGATTTATGCAGGGGAAAAAAAAAACAGGGCAGAAATTAAATGGTTCTGGAAAAGTTTGGACTCCTTCATTCGGAGGAGATGTATCACAGAATAAGTATACTTCAAACTTAACCCTGATCTAAGCTTTAAATCAAGACAGTACGAAACCAGGGAAATAAACAAAAGCCCTGATTTATCCAAACGCACTCCAGAGAGAGCTCAAACCAGAGAGCATTTCTCTGTTCACCATTCTCTGCCCCAGCGAGAGAAATTGCACTCGAATGCGACCAAACACCTAGCATTTGAAAGAAGGAAAAGTGAGGAAGGAATGACGAGAACGGCAATAAGTATACTAAGAAGTTAAAAAAGAATGAATGTGCATGTAGCCCAGCATATTCATCGTTCTATTTTATGCACCTTTACAAAAATAGAGTTTGCCAGCCAGGATTAGCCCCACGGATTAGGTTGTCTGAGATCACCATTCCTGCAGCAGGGGCACATAGCTGAAGTGCCGAAAGAATAAGACGGTTATCTCGGGGAGAAACAGGCAGGGCTGCACCAAGAAGAGCCAGCCCCTCCCTGAGCTCTCTCCCCCAGGCAGGGCAGTGGGCACCCGCTCGGCCAGCCCCTACAAAGATGCTAGTATTTTTCACCCTGATCTTCTTGCCATAGCTGCCTCAAACCGAGTTTATAAAGGTGAGAACCTTGTGTTATTAAGCCCCTGTTTTCCAATCTTAAATTCCTGCACTAGGTGTCCTCAATTTTTTGTCATTGTAAACCTTGCCTTCCTGGGATGTGTAGCCTGCTTTACAGTGTTCTCTTTGCAGGACAGGGGTAAAGAGAGGCCCAGACGACATAAATTTAAAATCATAGACCACGGATAAAAACATCACATAAAGCTCACCTGGCCCTTACTATTTGCAATAAAAATATCAGCAACTCAAGCACTGGAGTGTATTCTAGAATGGAAAAAAAAAAAAAGGAAGAAAATATCAGCAGTATTCTCCCACCCTGAGAGGCACAGGTAATATCTAGGGAAAGTTAAATAACAATACTACTACCAATAATAATAATTAGTAGTAGCAATAGCAGTTGTCATCGTAATCAATAATAACAGTAACACTAATAACAAGGCTTTTTCTGCTTTCCTCACTCACACATAAGCCAAAGTGGACAAAGCAAGTCATCAATTTTAGCAAATGGGCACGTCCTACAAGTTTCGAAGGAATTCGGTGCAACGGGATGTTGTCAAAGGACAATGGACTGTTGTTTGATGGTAAATCACACGATTGTCGACGCAAAGTCTCCTGGGCATCTCCCTGGTATCTCCGAATCTGGAGTCAGGCAGGTCTTACAATAATAATCACAGTAATTATTGCCATTTCTTAAGTGCCTACTGTATGCCAAATGCTGTGCTAGGACTGTTACAGACTTTATCTCCTTCCATCTTCAGAATCACCCAGTGGAACAGGTATTATTATCGCCTCCTTTTATAGACGGAACTGAGGCTAAAATGGGTAAAGTAACTTACCGAGATCACACACGTCATGCTTGGTGGCACTGAGAGATTCAACCCACGATGCCAAACCTGGATCTCGAGAGATCCTGTTACTAACCACTATTCCTCCCTATAATGCATAAAGAGGACTGAATTTGTTTTTGTTTGTTTGGTTTTGGGGGGATGGTTAATTTCAATAGATTTAGGGGGTACAAGTGGTTTTTTGATACGTGGGTGAATTGTACAGTGGTGAGGTGAGGGCTTTTAGTGCACCCACCACCCAAACAGTGTGCATTATCCCTGATGGGTGATTTGTGACCCCTCCCCCTTCTGAGTCTGCAGAGGCTGTTAGACCGCTCTGTGTGCCCCTGCTCACCCCTCACTTAGCTCCCACTTATGCGTGCATGCAATATTTGTTTTTCCATTCCTGAGATACTTCACTTAGGGTGAAGGCTTCCAGTTCCATCCAAACTGTTGCAAAAGATATTATTTCATTCTTTTTATGACTGAATTGTATTCATGGTATAAATATATAGCACATTTTCTTTATCCACTCATCAGTTGATGGGCACTTAGGTTGATTCCGTATCTTTGCAATTGTGAATTGTGCTGCAATAAATATTCAGGTGCAGGTGTCTTTTTGATATATGACTTCTGACATGTAAGTCTTTGGTCCATCTTGAGTTCATTTTGGGTATGGTGAGAGATAGGGATCCAGTTTCATTCTTCTGCACATGGCCATCCAGTTTTCCCAGCACCATTTATTGAATAGGGCGTCCTTTCCCCAGGGTATGTTTTTGTCTGCTTTGTTGAAGATCAGTTGGTTGTAGGTGTATGGTTTTATTTCTAGATTATGAAGACCGAATTTGAAATCCAAAAGCTGGCTTCTCACTCTCCTTGTTCCGGCTGTCCTCTCTCTGGTGCTGAACAGGGTGTGTCGCATCCTCCCACCCACCTGTGTCACAAGGTCATCACAGTGACTAAGACAGGGTTTGGGGCATGTGCCAAGTCTGTCTTTTATCCCCAGTGTTCTGCACTCAATTAATGGGTACTGAAGTAATGACGCATCCAAAAGTACTTA